>OVAQ01002409.1:0-12913 GCA_900406345.1 Erysimum cheiri | reverse complement strand
CTAAGTATCTCTCGTCTAATCAAAGATTTTAGGGAGTCGGTTGAAAGAAATGTACATATTAATAGAGGTTGGAGGGACCAGCTCGGGCAACACGCCGTTAATTCTAGTTTCCAACAATAAAATTCACTTATCAAGAATCCTAAGGTTTTTTAGTTAATTAAAGGTTGATTAGTCTTAGTTAAGGCTTTTGGAGTAGTCTCCGTAACTTTTTAGTAAATCCATGGAAAAACACATTTACATGTTCCCAACCTCTGCACTTCATTTGATGCACTTCGTCGTGCCTTTTTCACATTTGTCAAAATATCCTAGTACAAAACATAATATTTCATCTGTTTTATTTATTGTATAACTAATATAATTTTTTCATTTACAATGCATGAAACTAAAATTTCATAATGAAGTTAACTAATGTGAGGTTTTAAACCAATTAGCCTTAGTTCTTTAGGTTTGAGCTTTGCGGAATTAAGAACTAAACAACACAAAATCTTTAACGAGTTCCTCTCCAAACCGGAGAGTACGTCTCGACAAAGACGGAACCTTGTAATCCACTAAAGAATATGAAGTATAAGTTTCAACACAATCTTATCTTGTCTCTCAATCTAACGCTCTTTATGTTTCTCCCTTACAGGTACCTATGGAAGAAACAGAGCAACCTGAAGCTAATTCACAAAAGCTTCAAGCGTAAGAATAACCCGGAGAACAAGAAGAATAACCCGAAACCCCAAACACCTTAAAGACAATAACTCTCAAGAACTCTCATAACAAAGAACTCTCTCTCTCTAGCTTTGTCTCTCTCTTGCNNNCAAGAACTCTCTCTCTCTAGCTTTGTCTCTCTCTCTCGCTTATGNTCTCTATTTATATGAATCGTGTAAGACCTCTTGTTCCAAGTAGAAACAGGATTGAAGAACTCCTTTTCCCTTTTGAACTTGTCTTCTTCGTTCCAGACCAAAATAGAAAACATCAATACATCATCTTTGGGCTTCAATTTCTTCAAAAGGCCCAGCGTTGGCCCAACTTGTGTTGACCCGGTTTACTGTCCTAAACCAGCTTCTAGACCATACGACACCGAGCCCACAAAATCAAAAATGGTAAACAAAATTTCTCTTATTAATTCAGTCAACTATTACATTTTTAACAAAATAAAATTGAGGCAATGGGATCAAGTGTGACCCCAAAAATTAACTATTTATTTAATTAAATGCATATTTATGTGTATATATATATATGTATTAAAATCATATAGGAAATGTTTAAAAAAGGTACAATAAATATTTTGTGCCCAGATATTAATATAGCTAATTATCTACTTTGTTTATAAGAGATAGAAAATATTTATAAAATAATTTAAACTGTTTAATTACTTGTACATACTGGCTTACATGAGATATATAAATATTGGGTCCATCTTTATTTATTATAATTTATTTCCTAATTCCTTTTTATAGTTTTTTTACTTTTTTTTGTAACTTCAAGTGCGACAAATGTTTTAGACTCATGCAAAAAGCAAATCACACACTTTAGTGAACTTAAAAAAGTACTCTTGTTTTAAGTTTTTTTCATTAAATGTAAATAAACATATTTATACCAATTGAGATCTATTCTTAAAAGAAATTAGTAAATTAGATTAAAAGAACAACGAAGATAGATCAATGATACGTGCAATGATTGAGACCGACGTGCTTCACATTCGTTGACTCTTTCATTAGCATTATTTCTCCACTTTCTCATCCGATCCCCTCACCTTGTATAACCTCGACTCACCACCCTCTCTCGCCAAACCAACAAAAAACAATCAAACATGATTCATGATAAGTCGAGAGGCTCAAAGCACCAGCTTCTAGAGAGGCCATGGTTCCTCGTGGTGGCTCTAGCTGGTCTTTTAGGTGGCGCACTTCTCATCACAAGCTTCATCCGAGCTGCGGACACCACTTTGTCTCTATGTTCCACAGCTAAGACCACGGCTCAATCCATAGCCGAATACTCAGCCACCCCAATCCAACTCCAATCCATCGTCCACTATGCCACCTCACACACCGTCCCTCAACAATCCTTTGAAGAGATCTCGATCTCGTTAAACGTCCTCAAGGACCGTCTCCCTTGTAATTTCCTAGTCTTTGGCCTCGGCCGCGACTCTCTCATGTGGGCCTCCTTAAATCCAGGTGGCACTACTGTGTTCCTGGAGGAGGATCATGAGTGGATAGAGGCCGTCCTTAAGGACGCCCCTACCCTCAGGGCCCACCATGTTCAGTACCGGACCCACCTTTCTGAAGCCGGTCGCCTTCTCTCGACCTACAAGACCGAACCCACGTGTTTACCGGCTAAAGCTTTCCCGATCCGCTACAACGAAAAGTGTCCCTTAGCGTTGACTGGCCTTCCTGATGAGTTCTATGATACCGAATGGGATCTGATCATGGTGGACGCACCAAAAGGGTACTTCCCACTGGCGCCGGGGAGGATGGCCGCGATATTTTCCTCAGCCGTCATGGCACGTAACCGAAAAGGTGATGGCACGACGCACGTCTTCCTTCATGACGTTGACCGTAAAGTTGAGAGGGCTTACGCCAATGAGTTCCTTTGCGAGAAGTACAAGGTCAACTCCGCAGGTAGGCTTTGGCACTTCGAGATACCTAATGCTGCTAACATGAGCGACCAGCCAGGTGACCGGTTTTGCTAAAGTGCGCAGATGTTGGTTCTTCGTTACTTCTTTCAATTGGACACCGCATAGTTTCTTCTGAGTTTAAAATTGTTATTAAAATATTAAAATCGTCATTATAATAAAATTTATGTATTCTATCGTTATTACTCTTTTGTCTCATATGGTTTTATGTGGCCTGGTTTCTCCATTTGCCTATTTAAAGTATACAAGTATAAGAAAAATGATCTCTGCATTTATACTATATATAATTTCGGACATTGACATCATTGATAGTGAAATTTGAAGAATGATTTAACAAGATTTTTTTTCTATATGATATTAAAAAAATAGATCGGGACCGGCCATCATGGTAACTAATTTTAGAATCTTAAAACACCATAGCCGATAACTAACTATATGATTATCAAAAATCTGTGTGCTAAGGGTAATCATTTAATCGACCACACCTACTCTAGAAAGCAAAATCATACTCGTACTAAAACTAAACAGAACATCATTTATGTCTATGATGTAAAACGGCGAAAACAGAGGGGTTTATTAGCGTCGGCCAAACTTGAGCCTCTTCGATAGGACTAATTAACATCATTTGTCTCTTTAAGGACACCAATGGGTGCTGTTTTCTAATTTAGTTTTTGCTTTCGATTTTTAGTTTTATATTTTGTTATCAGAAAATATGGTTTTTGAGTAAAATAACATATATGAAGTAAAAACTAGATTTCATAAATCATAGGAGAACTAAAAATCTAAAACTTTGAATGAGAAATGATAGCAACAGTGTTTTCTTAAATTTTAGAAAAATCAAAATTTTATAAAACTTGATGGTAAGACAATGAGTTTTGGAAAAATAAAAACCAAAAACTCTCCTAAAACCTATATTCAAGGGAGCCTAAGAATCAGATTAGTCTCCAATATGTTATGGGCTTCATTTCAAAAACTGGGCCAAATAGGCATCCTTGTATTTTTATTGCTTATGCTATTTAAGAAAAGATCGACGAACGGTGGACTTGGATATATGGACTTGCTTATGCTATTACTCGTTAGGATTCCCAATGATGAATCAAGGAATGGAGGGGATGCATATAGGATACATTCTTAACATAAAGCAGACTTTTATTCCACGAAAGACTGTTTGAGACTTTGAGCATAGAGTAAAACATTTTTAACTTAATAATCGATAAAACAGAAAAAAAGAACAGGAATAGTCATTATAAAGTCCTGACCAAAAAAAAAAAAAGTCATTATAAAGTAAAGATTAAAACAGTATATACACATAATAATAATTACTCACAATCCATTAATGCCATCTATGACTGAGACTAAAGGGAATTGACTTCGAACTGCGAATGTAGATGAATGAACGTAAACGACCAAAGTGATAGGCCCTTATACGGTTTGTTGAATGTCCACGCCCACAAAAGCCATAACTATACAATGATGCGATTCAAGCTAATTAAAGAAATTGGGCCAAACCTTCTAATTACGTGCTTACTAAGGCCCATTAGAGAAGACGAGAAAATCATGAGATACGACTCATATGTGACTACATTACATTTGCCTTTTGCCATAGACATTTTGGTGACTAAACTGTTATTAATTTGGCCACAAAGATTACGTAGCTATGTTAGTCGCTAATAGCTACATATTTTGTCAGTGATATTCATCCATAGCATATATCTATCATTGGCCACATATACATAGTTTGTCACACAGCCAAATTAACGGCCACATATACTGATATATCTTTTGACTCAATATTTTGATTGGAGTGATTCAAAATATCCAAAAAATTTGCAACGGTAGCTATCCAAGTATGTTTGGCTTCAAGATCTATGTCCTGTTCCTAACTCCAAAGTATGTGTTGTGTCTTTATGATCAAATCTCATGTTTTAAACTATTTTTTCGTACATTTGCACCTAAGACTAATGTGCAGAATCTATGATCTAGAATGCTGAAAACATATAGGTTTTGGAAACATTTATCAATAATTATAATTTAAACACCATGTAAAAAAAAAAAAAACTTAAAATAGCCGTAAAATACAATATCTCGAAGTCAATTTTTAATAAAATATCTCTAAGTAAATTTCAAATAGAATAAGAAAGATGTAGATATATGTCCCGGAGGAAGTCGACAAAGGCCATCAACATATTATATAAAAGAACATTGCATCGGGACTTAATATTTCGAATGGCATGTTGCGTATATGTATATAGATGGGCAATTTCTGTCGTTATCACCAGTAGTTAAAGAACAATTAACTGATAGATGAATACGCTTCAATCATAGTTAACGTTTTGTTG
Source organism: Erysimum cheiri (assembly GCA_900406345.1). NCBI lineage: Eukaryota > Viridiplantae > Streptophyta > Magnoliopsida > Brassicales > Brassicaceae > Erysimum > Erysimum cheiri. The sequence goes on along the minus strand of OVAQ01002409.1, from coordinate 7,957 downwards.
TTGGAATTATCTCAAATAATATCGAAATAATATCTATATGCTACACATCACACTTTTGTAGTTATATATTATCTTGGCGATGGAGATAGACAATAAAACAAAACTGATATGCATGTGTCGGGTTTTTGGTTGCTAAATTGACAATAAAAATTTGTTGATGTTAACTTATCACAATTCCATGACTTAAAGAAAAAACTATAACTTTGAAATTTTCTTACAAAATTACACAAACTTTTTTTTTGAGGTATATTAGTAAAATGTTCAATATAATGGTCATTTGATATTAACATCTACAAATTTCTATTCATTCGTTACTAAATATAAGATGATATATTCAACATCGATTTTTGAAAAAATTAATATATAAAAATGTCGCAAATAAAGACATATTTTCAACAAAATAAAATTGACGTCAACATAATTTCAGTTCTTGTCTTAGACTGCTGTAATAAATAAAATATATATGCAACTGATTACCGACTACTTAGCATGCCATTTATACTTTTTTCACAATGAGACAAAATGGATATATTAACCAACATATATATATACACAAATGGTTAGTAGATAATGAAATCACCAGTCTTCTAGTAAGAGAGTTCAATTATTTAGATCGAAATTAGATACCGACCTTTAAAATTTGAACAAAAGTTGGATTATTTTAATGAAATTTAGGGCAACGTACAATGGCTTGTAGAACTAACTGTTCTACCGCCTCTCGCTTTCCAACTCAAATCATAAGGCCAAAGTTTAAAAGGCGGCGGCTAAATATGTCATTAGCATATGCAATTAACTCTAATTGTGATTGCATGATGGATAATATATTCTATTTGGGGTCAACGAAAAAAAAGATTAGTGAGTAGATTAAAGTTAGATGAAAGGGCACTCTCAAGCTCGCAATTTGTCTACCTTTCAATCACATCTCAACTTGATTAATCCCATCCTAATCTCATGCATATGTTTCGTAAACTAAATAACTAAAAGAATTTCGAAACCCATAATATTTTTGATATGTTTGATAAGCTTTTAACAGAATGGAAAAGAAAGAAGTGTAAGTATGTAGCAGTCGAAAAAAAAAAAAGGTATGTAGCATATCAGGTAAAACACTAAATTAATGCATGTTATGCACTGATTATATCCAATATGCAACCAATGATAACAAAATAGATGGGAAGATATGTAATAAATCACCACGATGCGTAGAAACTGAAATACAAACACCAATAAAAACAAAATAGGTTGAGTTAGCATTATTTCTGCATAGAGTTATATAATCCACGACTATGCACTCTCACAAAACCAAAAAGTAAAAGTAAAATTCTAACCAGATCAAAAATATATTGTTCTACTTAAGTCGTTTGTCCAAAATAATTATACGATAAACAATAATCCATTCAATATATATTTAAANAAAAAAAAAAAAAAAAAAAAAAAAAAAAAACTCCCTACTAGCATATGACATTGGGAAAGGTTTCTAGCGTGAGAAAAATGAGAAAATGAGGCTAATAAAAAAGTATTTAGTCTTAAAAACGAAAATGACCAGAAAATAAGATGGCTAAACTGAAAAAGTAGCCTTAAACATGCTAGCCAACATCTTGAGTACTGTCTACTCTAAAAGTAGCCAAGTATCAATTCAGTAGTGTGTTGTCTCATGACTCATGAGATATTAGTCCGAGTAATGATGTCCCGTAAAGTACTGGTATGGAAAGTATCAGTGTAACTGTGTAAAGTATTATTACTAGCACAAATTTTTTCTTAGATACCATCGAATATCCAATGGTGAACATGTTCTTTGGCAAAGAGTTTTTCACAAATTCATCACGGATAAAACATCTAAGCCGAAGCTCAATCACTCAAATGTCCCTTGCGCTGAAAATACCAACATGTGTCTCGAATTGGAGAAAAAGAAAATCGACAACACAATATTTTGATCTTGTTGACGTACTGCTTCTTAATTTGGTTTGCACTTGTTAATTTATATATCATTTTAATCTAATGTTCATGCATCAACTTTTCAATATCTTACTACTTTACCCGTGCTAAATTTAGGTTAATCGCGCGGTTCATAGGAAAATCCAACTAAAAGATATATACGTCACAGAATTAATTAAGTTCAGAGAAACTAGTCACCTGAATAGCTTAATCATTATTATAAGTAAGTTATCCAAATTAGACTTTATAAATAAATCATATTTTTTAGATATTAAAAAGAAAAGGAAAATAAAACCTGCGAAGTCTCTCTGGCATGCCTAGTGTAGTTTTCAGCTGACCTTACAAAGAAATGATTAATAAACATTGTCGTAGGTTCATATGACGCTAATGAACATATGTATAAGAATACTTTTCAAGTGGTTGATGAGTTTAGGTTAAAAAGACATATATTGATAACGGCAGCAAGTGAGGATGGTCTGGTCTGTGCCAAAATCAAATCTGATTATTAGAGATATTAATCGGAGAATAATTTAAATCTTGGTTGGTGTTACTTTTAGTAAGTAAGTACAATTTGGCGTAGTGTGTATAGAAGTTACTAACCATCTAGAACATGTTACATCAAGCGGAAGGTTTCATGCTTTATAGGGCAAAGCAGTTGATAAGCCTGCGCCAAAACGAAAATTTAGGTGTGAAAAAGATATTGAAATTTTCAGATGATATCATATATATCTTAAGTTCAAGTTTTATTTGAGTTTAGGATAAAAATGCCAGAAAATAAACTTATTATATATAAAGTAAAAGGTGTCGTATATATATGTCAGTAATTAGCAGACCAAATGAGACTAATTTCATTATGTAATGTAATACTTTATTCATCCAAAAAAAAAAATTACAATCAATGTTGCAACTACTCAGAGTAAAAACTCACAAGAGAAGGCACAAAGAGAAAAGAGGTCAGAGCCGGCCGTGTGCTAACAAGATGAAGAGATATGGAGATGAACTTGTCTCTTTATCGAATTAGACAATGCTAGCAACAACACGAGTTTGATGAGTGGTCTAGAGGTGGCCGCTCATATGAAAACTAGTGTAAGTGTAACAAATTTACGGATTTTAATTAATCACCCAAAAAATATTCATGGGTTTTTCTTACCATTACTATATATGTCAAAATTTCTTTTAATGCATAGTTACTTTAGTTAGCATCATCAGAATACATATAATTTGACCAGATAATTAAGTCAAAATTAATCCTTTTTTTCCTTTTTTTTCCTTTTTTGAGAAGGGGAAAAATTAGAGGATAACTTAGAAGGTGGTTATGTTTATTCACTTATCATGCACGTAAAGGTTGTCCAAGAAGTAGCAGGCATTAAGCAATGTTTTATGAGTCTTCTATGGAGCTTTGGTTTTATGATCACGTTCTTGTGAAAACCCTAATTGTAACTTTACTTAATGCCGTTGACGTACGTCTTCAATTGATCAGCTAGCCTCTCGTCGATCATGTGACCATGTTTTCTCTCAATCTTTCCTTAATTACTACTTTTGTCTTCTCTTATGTAAAAAAAGTAGAAGATGGGATGTTATAGACGTTTCCCTTTTTCGTCGGTCAACATATTAATAATGGTTTTGTTTAGTAATTAAGTATGCTCCGAACTCATCTAAGTTTAAGAGTTTAAACAAAAATAATAAATAATTTAAGGACACATTCGAAGTATAACAAGGATTTGTCCTAAGATTTTAGAGCTATAAGCAAATTAAAAAGGAAAACAAAGGTGGCCATCAATTTCTGTCTTCAAAATGGACCGAATCTAAATTTTTTCACTTGACAATACTAATTTTTGAAATATATACTTAGCTATTATTTTGCATTTAATTTAACTTCTACACGAAATCAAAGTCTGAAATTTGTACCGATTAAAACCACCCTGGTCATTTTTATTTCATCTTTGACTTCATCCACTTTAATTTCGGGTTTGCTGAAAGGGTTATAAATATCTCAACCACACAAAAAAATAAAAAAAAAGCTGTCTATAACTAGGTACATAAGTTTGACTTTGACCCAAAAGAAGACTTCTGTACAATTGTACAAAAGAGAAAAGAGAACAGTATTATTAGCAAGTTGCCAAATTATTCGATGGAACTTATTTATTTATGATTTTATTTATTCAAAGAAAAAGTAAAAAGATAAATTAAAGAAGAGTGTAAAGAGAAATGATGAACAGAGAATGTTAGGATAACTTCAATGTTACTCGAACATAAATTGAAGGAAGCACGCCTTTTTTGTACCACTCTTCTCTCTTTTTTGTTTCAGATATATTCATGGGACCAACACTTACTTTAAAGTTTATACATTTTTTAAAATTTAAATTGAAATCTAATAACCAATTGATGATGATACCAGACCCTTATAAGCTGGTTCCAAATTGTATCATATCATTTCATTTATATAAATGACAATTTGCACATCAATCATTGGAAAATACTAATTTGTTTGGAATTTAAATTATTAGAGAGATGGCCACAACGTTAAGTTATGTATTTGGTTTCCTTCATCTTAATCCCATTTATTATTATGGTTCGTTACGCTAAATTTTCACAAATCCCCACTTTTACATGCCTTCGTGTTTATATATTTATATAATTTGTACGTTTAGTAGTTAGATCAAATTTAGGGTATGCTTGAATTCCCCGTTTCTACGTTAAGCCATGGATTATGCATACGTGTTACTGTGTTTAACAACCCGTAATTCTTTGAATAATTAGGCATTAAGAAAACTATGACTTCTTCAAAAAAAAAAAAAAGTGTATTTCTCATTTAACATAAGACCAAACAAAAAAATAGTTCCACAAGTTATTGTCGGCAAAAATGTAAACCAAAACAAGGCAAGAAGGATACATTATCAAACAAATACGTGGTGCATGTGCATGTTAAGCGAAGTATATATATTGCGCCCTCCTTTTATACATATATAATTCCACACTTTTTGTCACATAAATTTTTTTCAATCCGAAACCAATATTTTCTTTACACTCCTCCACCACAACCAGTTTACGACTCGTCGGGAATCTTCAGTCGTGAGAGTTAACAAAATTGTGAAACCAACACATTTGGTAATATATGTAGCGGAACCACAAAAGTAAATCAATTTTTTTCATGTGCCATTTAGGACTCGAAGTATATAATTCAGTTTTAACAACATTCTAACATCACACTCTGTTAACCGGTGGAGTAAACCGCAGTGCCACTTAATTAGCTTAATGCAATAATGAATAGTAGTTAAAATTTTGAGCTATTTATTAAAGTATAAATCCGCAGAGCTTTAAATTTTCGCAAATTCAAGAATCACGCTTCTGATATTCCTTCTGCGCAAAGATATTTCATTGTTACTTAATCCGAATTGACCCAACTAGTAATATAAAAAGAAGCTAATGCATGCGCTATCTGGATTCTCTGGACGTTTATACTAATTAATTAATGCACACGATATATGTAGATTTAAAGAGACACACCCACACCCATATTTTTTGGTATATTTAAATATGGTGCATAGATTTGCACGTAGGTTACTGCATGTGTGGGATACTTCATCTTCCAGGAACAAATGTCTCACTCTTGCCTTCCAAATAAAATAAAACTTAGTGGTATGAAAATGCATTAACACTTGGAGCTTACTTGATTGAACTATAAGTATATAAGAATACTTATTTTATAGAGATGTGTGGTTCCACCAACTCCGCATCTTTTAAGTTTTAATCAATCTTATCTTCCTCTCCACCGTACGTTACCTGCGCAATCTAATTCCTCTCCTAGTAGTAGCTAGCTAGACACGTTAAAAACTGAACTAAATTAAGCAATTAGATAAGGAAGCTAGACTAATTAACAATGAAATCACAATTCCAATTAAGCCCAAATATCAAACAATTAAGAAAATAATAATCAAACATTATTTTACATCCCAACAAAAAATAAAATAAAACATTAGATTAATTAAGGAGTTAACCAAGAGAAGCATGAATCAATAAACAATGATGCATAATACCAGACAAAAATAAATTAGAGTAACACATTTTCACCTATTTTCATAATATAACTTTTAAGAAGTACTATTTTTTAATATATATATACAATAACAGTCTCAAGAGCACATAAATTGCAAAGAAAAAAACAAATAAAATAAGGCAGANAAGTAATGTGACAAGAGAAGGATTAAAGCTCTGTCGTTCAAGTCCATTATTAAAGCAGAGAATCACGTGAACATAGAGATGGATCATGAACGTCCTCATCACATTTTCACATCAATTATTTGCGCATTGGCCTTATTTCGTACGTACGATGGTTGTTGCATGAAAGACATCCAAAATGTTACTTGTTTTGTAACAGTGCTCCAATCTAGGGGTATAATCGCCATTACCATCATCAGATGATGTATGTTAATTAATTCCACTGATTAGCTAAATAACCTTACACCGAAAAGCAATAGATAACAACACGAAATTTATGAATTACACTTTTATTACCACATTATGTGATACCATAAGTAATTAAGATGAAGAAAAGGAGAATAAAAACAATGTTAGAAGCTTTAATAATCCGGTAATTAACATTTCGAGTATTACAAATAATAGGAAATATAAAAGAAAAGAAAAACATTCATGTATATCTAGATGTCCTAGATTTCAACGGATTATTCAGATTCAAATGAAATAGGTTCAACCCTTGAACATGACTTAACGTATCAATGTAACATAACAATATCGGTCACGTGAGGCAGTCCCTTAGTACACGTCACTGCAGTTACGAGGCGAGTTTTGAGTGGACTCCGCATGCGTCAAGCAACAACATATCTCTCTTTCTCTCTTTTACTAATTATCACGGTCTTACCCATTTGGTCATACCTAAGAATTCGTCTTATTTAATATCCTTTTTTTTCCCTCGATCGGGTTTATTTACTTTAAAAATTACCATTTAAAGTAATTACTATTTTAATTTGTTAAAAAAATAAAAAAAAAAGTAATTACTATTTTTGACAAACCAAATACGTAACTAACATTTAATGTCTTCCCCCTAGATTTGTCTCGTTGCCAATAAGGAAACTCATTAATAAAATCCCATCATTTTACGCCAAGGTATGAGCTAGATAGAGATTGACGACGTTCTAAGTAAATTGAAATGCACATTTTCGCGGAGGTAACTTTGAAATAAAAGAATATTTATTGGTTTACAGACAACCGCGTGAGGTTGCTTTACTTGTTTTCTTCCCAAAAGTTGTTATAAAATCTGATTTTTAATTATTTTCAGAGAATCTGTTGGTTATAACTCTTACGTACTCTCTACCTTTTTGCATGCATGGCTGATATCTCTAAAAAGTGTAATACAGTATATTTTAATTAGGGTTTGTTTGTAACAACACTCCATCACTTTTTTTCGTATACATAACGCTGTAAAATACGGTCAGAGGCAAATGTTGCGTACGTATACATACATGTAGTTCTACAACAGACACGTACTTGCCTTATACGTATTTTCAACACACGTGTGCGCCGATATTACTCCCACAAAACATAAACTCTCTTTTTATAAAAAAAAAAAAAAACAAAACATAAAATCTTTTAATACATTTTATTGCTTGGAGAGCGTTATAGCTAAAGGTATCGATAAGGGATAAAATTACAGAGGTTACAATTCGCATTGTTGGGGAAGATTAGGACTCATGCTTTGGTAGTCTCTGCGCGCGAGTTATAGATATATGCGGGTTACGTACTAACATGTGGGTCAAATTATTTTAACATTTTGTGATGTTATATATATACCATATACCATCTAATTAAAACTATTATAGCGAATGGATCTTGATTCAGTGGTTTCCTTGAAAGAGAACAAAAATATTAACAAAAAATCCATATGGAATAAGAAAAATTACGTTTTCCTTTTGATAATTTTTTTTTCTTTTACTAATTAAAAAATATTTAATCAAATACTATAATAAACCGATTACAAATGATTTTTTTTTTTTTTTTTTTTTAACAC
>OVAQ01002408.1:0-12913 GCA_900406345.1 Erysimum cheiri | reverse complement strand
TAGAGTAAGTACATGAATGATTTCAGGACATTCCCAACAGTTCGTACATGAAATCTATCGCGATCGGTATCAATAGAGAGTTGACAAGTACTGATGCAGCCGTGACCGTGAATGTCTTGTTGTCAAACATCTGTTTTGAGCATTTAAATGGAGAATTAGAATGGATTGCTTTTGGTGTATAGTGATATGAGATCAAGAAGTTTGTTATTGTTTTGAACCTCAATATTTGCTTCTGCATTTGCATTTACATGTTAAAAAAAACGTCGAAAAGTATTTACTATATCTAAAATATAAGACATTTTTAACTTTTTAATTTTGGAAATTTTAAATGTATACAAAATTAACAAATAAATGTTGTTTGAAATACTAAAGGTTTTGGTTTCATAAAGAATGATTGATCCAAAACAGAATTGTAATTTAGTATGTTTTATTTAAACTCATTTACGAATCCGAATCCAAACCAAATAGAGAAAAGAGGAAGAAAAAACCAATCAAAAACCGGTTTTTAAGAGAAAAAAAAAAAATATTTGACTTAAACACGAATCAAACCCAAATCATACCAAACCATCTATAAGAGATAATGTTGTACTAATTTACATATTATTTGTTCCTAAACCGAAAACCTGAAAATTTTGAAATCTCAAATTGAAACCAAGCTAAAATCCATATTGAACACCCCTAAATTTATAGCATGTAAACTCACTTAAAAAAAAAAAAATGCAAGAATTGAAACATGAATCGAGTTCTTACTTACTTTAAGTTCGACAATGTAGCCGAGGTAGCCGAGCTCAAAGATACTACTACTTGACAAAACCAAGGCTAAAACAATGGAGTCTCGGTATGGAATCCTCACAGCAAAAGCAGTTATTGCCGTGACAAAGAATTTAACCACGGCTACGACCAAGATCAAGGAAATGGCTTCATAAGCAAGACCCTCCATGTGTTTCAAGTTCATTATCTCCCGCATCAACCACGATATATCGAGTTGTTCCATGCTAAGAGATCCAAAGAGTGGCAATAAAACGCCAACGTTAAAACATTCGAATCTTTGAATGAGTGCAGATCCGAGTGGAGGCCCGGCCGGGATAGCCAAACCGATAATAAACCAACCGTATATTGAGAACTGGAAGAATTTAAGCCAAAACAAGTAAACCAAATAGGCGGTAGCCATAACCGAGTAGATGTAGACATCTTTAACCGGCCTGCCTTCTGGTGTTTGTTTAATAACCCATAACATAACCGGCCATACGATGTAGATCAAGAAGACGACAACGAAAACGACAATCATAACATGTTGTAAACCTTTTTGTCCTGTAAAAACAAGGGTCATGGAGGCCCCTATAAAGATTATTAAGTCGGTGACCGCGGCACAAGACTGAACGATTCGTCCAAACTCAGAATGGTTGATCTTGAGATCTGTCAAGAGCCCATTCACACCAGCAAATGTTGACAGACTTTGCAATATCGTGATTCGTTGGTACTGAAATTCTGTCATTGCCATCTTCCCAAAATGTTTCCTAGTTCTCATGAGAGTGTACCCGGATATACACGGTATGACCACTGAAGTAAACCCAATTAAAGCAGCCCTTGGTTCGGTTTTTCTAAGCATCCCAACGTCTATAGTAACGCCTTTAAGAAACCAGTACATTACTAACCCGAATGCACCCCCGGTCTCCGCAAGCTTTGGCCTCCCGTCGTCCGGGAAAAACATCTGATGAAGCAAAGAGCCTGGACTTGTGTAAGAAAATAGGTTGATCACCACACCCCCCTTCAACAATACAATTTAATTCACGTAATCAAAATCGCAAAATTCGAAAAATATGAAAAAATGTTCTTTTCATATATAAACGCGAATTTTAAATGAATGTTCTATAAAAATATGATTTGTTTTATCACAAATAAACACAAATGAGGAAAATAAATTTTCAAATAATTGGATATATCCTAATCATTTTAAAATTAAGAGATAATCACTCTACTTACAAGCAACATGGAGGGGATTTTAGGAATGGGAATATTGGACATTTTGAACAAGATCTCAAAGAACTGCCAGAAGAGGAGGACTGAGAGGATCATAAGTTCTAAACTAGGAAGAGGATATTCCCAAAAGTACAACCCTAGTGATTTGTGAAGAATCTTCTCCGACAAACCGAAAGAGTTGATCCTAGTCGGAAGGGTCTCACAGAACGTAGTCCCGTCCTCACTCAGCGCATAGCCGCGCCAAACCAGATTTGTCCACCAACTCGCATTGAAGGTATTCATAGAATGTATAGTAACAATGTTGTATGGTGTGGGAGTTAAAATCTAAATGTTAGATTTTTAAAGGATAGTTGTTTAAGACTTTTGGTGTAACAAAAAAGTCCTAAATTTAACCATTAATTACATGAGTAAATAAATTAAAACAACTTGCTGGTGTTTCGGTTCTTGGCTTCTTGGTGAACTGATTAAAATAAGGGTTATGACAGATAGATCTCAATTTTTATCCTAAAATTGATGAAACTCCCTTTATACACTCAAATCTATACAAAGCAACGCACTTTCGGTTGGTGATTAGTAAACTATAACGGTCTGGTTGTAGATAGTTAATCATAGTTACAATTGTATGGTAAATGTTTAATGATCGAGATTCAAATTTAGTTTAAGATAGATAATACAATAGGATATTAAATGGAATCATTTTTAATTGATTAACAAAAATATAAACAAATGTATGTGCATTTTCATTTCTTGTCTCCAAGATCAGTCATGAGGTTTAGATGCTTGATATTGATGTTTTTCTAAGTAAGAAAAATCAGAAAAGTTTGATATTATGGTTTACAGGTTAGTATAAGGCTGATAACACTTATGTTATATACGTTTTTAAAAGGTAATGAAAAATTATTTGTATGTATATTAATTGAACGGTACAATGACTACATGTCCATAATAAATTATTTTTAAAAAATAATTTGCTATTAGATTATTCTTTTACCGGCGGTTATGAACCATGAACACATTCACATTTACGTAATACTCTTAAGACAAACTGAAATTATTCATTGTCAGTCATAAGAAAGCTCAAAAGAGTAAACCTTAACGAACATACTTCTTGTAATTTTAAGAAATTTTGCACCACTCTAGTAATTAAACCATTGTTTCGTTATTTTATTCACCCTAAAGACTAATGAAACAATTGGTTTGCTTCACTAATCAATTGAAACTTTGTGTTTCCGGTATGTAAATGAATCTCTAACCTATAGTCAAAGCATTCTAAGTTTTTTTTCCTTTATTTCTTTTCTAATCTACAAAATATAATAATCGACAAGTAACAATGAACAAACCACATGATATGTGCTCATATATACTTTTGTCTTTTCAAACTTCTTTTTGTAGATCAAAGGAGAGAGATATGTAACAATAACCACACGTATAGTTTTCTTCTCCGCTTCTAATTAGTATTATTCGCTACCGTTCGTTGTTGTTGCACTACTAACACTGACGTTTTGCTCGGGAAATCGGGAGAAGCCAAGAAATCACCAATGACTCCAAGCTCCTCAAACTCACACCAATTCTCTATCCCTCTGGTAGCCTCGTGGTTCTCGCCGCAAGTTCTTCCCACGACGAAAAGATCGTAATCAAAAGCCATGGAACGTAGTAGCATCGACGTATCCGCACCATCTAATATCTCTTGTTCCAAGTAAATAGTTGTTGAACCTTCTTCTTTTACCGTTCCTGAATCGTTGCTTTTCATCAACTCTCTTAGTTCCACTGTATCAAGCATTTGATCCCATCCCGTCGCTTCTTTGCTTTTTCCCGATGCCAATAGGCGGAGAACCGTTAATGTCACGTTTTCTTGACGGGCCATTCGCTTCGCAAAGGCTAGCGCTTCCCTATCGTCTTTTCCTCCCACGAATATCACACACACCTGTCATCAAATAGCTCCGTTTGCTTAGCCTTTATATATAAAAGCGTCTACAAGGACCAACATGGAAGCCTAACAAAACGAGTCCTAAACCACTATGGTTGGTTTTTAAAACGGAAATTTAATAAGTTTGAAAGATAATAAAAATGTAAATATAAGGATTACCTTAAGGTTTTGCTGATCAGATTCTTGTTTTTTGTTAACAAGATGGCGTTCGATAAGGATGCCAACAGAGCAAGGAGCTTGTTTCAAGACGTTCAAATTGAGAAACCGGATCATCTCAATGTCGGATATGATGGATGTTCGGTCGAGTGACCAAGTCCGGTGGAAAGGAAGAATGATAAGCGTGACAGCTTTATCGAGAGCTAGCCAACAAATATCATCCTGCATATGGTTCGGGTGTGCGATGCAAGTGAATGTGTCTATGGAAATAGAACTGCAGATATAACGGTTGAAATGTTCAAAAGAGAGGATGACGTTTTCGGAATATTTTTTACCGTTCCCGGCTCCGAGTTTCTGAACTTTGTGTGAGATCAAAGTGGGAACATCTTGACCTTGTAACTCCACTAGGTGAAGCACGTAGCAAGTGAGAGGGCACTCTTCAGATTGATAAGAAGCTTCTAGAAGGTTGATCATGGAAGATATGTGGTCTGGTCTGTGGATGCACACAAGAGTCTTTAGCTCTCCACTGTTCTTCAGACTCGCTAAATTTCTCTTTTGGTAGCAAATGAACTGCTTCGATGGGTCGTAGAGAAACCCGATCGCCACTGGTATGAGCACCGAGTTGAGGACGATGGACAAAACTAGGACTGAGAACATTTCTTTTGTTATAAGAATTGGCTAAATCAGAAAAAAAAAAAAAAATGAATGAATATTTATGTTCTTGATTATTGCAAGAAATTGAAATGGTGATCAAGAATCGAAAGATGAGACACTAACTTGTTCTTTCTTTTCGGGTTCGCGAAAAGAGAAAAAGTAGAAGCTGAGTTCGATAATACCCTTATGGGACATGATAAGCGCGAGGGTAACAGAGTCTCTCAACGGCATTTTATAGAGGTAAGGTACGATCACTGAGACAGAGAACTTCAACGAGAAGATGAGCAAGATGAGAGACGCAACCGCGAACTTCTTATCGTCGTTGCTAAAGAATATAAAACCGTCTTTCCAGGATGTGATATCAGCCCTGAGCATAGTGGCTGATAAGTAGAGAGGCAATATGATACCAAAATTGAAGCTCTCTAACCGTTCGACCAATGCAGATCCGATAGGAGGTCCATTGGGAATGGCGAGACCGAGAAAGAAGGCTCCAAGCGCAGAAAACTGCTGAAGATCGTTAAAGTAGATACAAGATGAGCAAAGCAAAACAATAATACCGTAGATGTATTTGTCTTCGATCGGTCTCCCTTCTCCTTTCCGCTTGATTATCTTGAACAATATCGGCCTCACAATCGCAAACGCAATGGTGATAAAGAAGAGTATCTCTATAAGCAAAGATACACCATCAAGTATTTTTTGGCTACTCATATAAACGTTCCACAACAATAATACGAGTCCAGCCATATCAGAGACTACGGCTGAGGATAAAGCAACCCTGCCAATAGATGAATGGTTCATGCCGAGGTCGCGCAAGAGCCTTGCGATCCCCGAGAAGGACGTGAGGCTTTCCATTAGCAGCAATAGGTCGTACTGTTGGGAACTGAGCGGTCGAGTCTCTTCTGATTTGAATTTGTAAAGCCCTAAGCCAACAATTATAGGGAAAGTAACCGCTGCAACTCCGGTGACTCTTGCCTTTGCTTCAGCCTTGAAGATTCTCTTGACGTCCATTTTCACACCTTTGAGGAACCAGAAGATGGTGAAGCCAAATCCTCCAAGGATCCCTGGAATGTCGATTCTGTTTTTGGGGAACAAGATCTCCTCAAGGATCGAGTTCTTGCCCGAAATAATAAGTAGAACATTCAAGAGTATCCCCGCCTTCAATGCACCAACAATTTTGTCAGTATCAAAACACAAAACTTTGAAAGAAGAAGAAGAGGAACTCACAAGCATCATTGAGGAGAACTTAGGAACAGAAAGACCCAGTTTCTTGAACAAGATATTAAAGGCTTGCCAAAGGAAGAAGACGAGCAAGATGTTAATCTCAAGACTCGGAAGACGATATTGCCAAATGTTTAAACCGACTTCTTGCTTAATAACTCTCTCCCAAATACCATCCGAAGACATCTTAGGAGGATGCTCCTCACATACAAAACCATCTGGCCTCACTGCTTCACCAAACCAAGCCATCTCAAATATCCAATTTACTTCAGGCACTTGGCCACCTTGCATGTAGTCGCCACCTCCCATTTCCTGCATTCCACCGCCACCAACATCTTCATAATCACCAGCTGTCATATCAGGTCCCATTTCCATGACTTAACAATCTTATGAGACCTTGGGGAAGACGATAGCGTAATAAAAAGGTTGAATTCCTTTCGAGAGTACAAAAGAGAAACCATTTGTAAACCAAGAGCACACAGATATACATGCTGTTAATAGATTATGCCGTTGTTAAAACACACTTTGGTCATCTATAGACATATATAGTTTTGAGACAGTTCTTCTGAGTTGTTTCTCCACTATAAATAGTATGTCTTCAGCTTCTTACAGTTAAACCATAGCAGAAGTCAACTAACACTTACCATAAAAAAAAAATCCCAATAATATCATAAATTAATAATCATGTAAATTACACATATATATATATATATATACATATAAAGATAATATATCAATGTATGGTTTTAATTTTTTTTTTTTAAATAAAGTTTTATTAAAACTTATAACAAATTTTTCTGATATAAAAAATATTTTGTTGTGTTTTTAAATTATCTTATTGTACCATCGTCTATAACTTTGTCATAAAAATAGTCAAAATTTTATGTAAGTTTTCAGATTATACATCATTTTCATTCGATAGTTGTATCGGCGAATCAAATACAACAATTGAGATCACTAATCATAAATTTATTATTAGCATTTGTAGAAGTAAATTCATCTATTGTATTTGTTATAATATTATCAATATAATTTATTGATTTTTTTTCTTCTAAATATTAAACTTTTAAGTCCAAAACTAAAAACTTTAATAACATCTAAAACATTAGTTTATTTAGATCAAATTGTTTTAACTCATATTTTTCTAAACTTTTAATTTATAGGGGTTTTACTGTAAGAGGACAGCTCTGTTCACACAGAAGATAGGAAACTTCAAAAGCACATTTCTCCGGATAGAAGAATCATCAGATCTGGCTGAGATGTCCCAATCCCAAAAACTTGTTTCAGCAATCATGGCTGAGGATGGTATTGATGGCATTGTCTCCTCTGCTCCAAGCTATCTAAATCAGACCACTAGACCATCTCACTCCGACAAAACTAAAAAGATAAAGAAAGAAATTTCAAAGTAGAGGCCACAAGGCAGAGTACCTGAAACGCGGCTAGTGACCCTCATCACCTATCTCTTCATTCTATGCTTCAACTTTTTAAACCAGACTTCAAAAGCATCTTATAGGCAACTGAAGAATCATGGTACTGCATGCAGATACGGAAACTAAGCGTTGTGTTTTGAGCACAAACGAGTAGACTTTCATTCCCCCATCGGATAATCACTAACCGACAGTGTCTGGTACAGAGAAGCATGCTCGGTACACACAGCATGAGAGGAGCATCACTGTGATGATAATTTGAAAGGGCCTAGAGAAATTCACACTACGTCTGAAGTTTCTCATCGAGGTTGTTCTCCTTTGTTAGAAACTGAAGCACCGTGTCCTTGACAATCCAGGCAGTTTTCTCAGGTTCTTGTGCAGATGGCATTAGAGGAAGTTGTGTTCCATCTTCAAGTTGCACACCGTACACAAATGGCAATCTTAGAGAGAGAAAACTATCAGGTGGTAAAATCACTGGGCAACCAAGTGTGAACTGCAACTTATGTTCACGGTCAATGATGGAAGGAGGTAGACATGACTCCTGAAGTAGAAATAATGTCAGAGGTTACGTGCAATCTATTAATATCGATCAAATTAATGGTTAGAGCACTAAAAATGAAAAGATTCAGAGGTTGGGTTCTCAGCATACAAATCATACCCAACTATGACCCATCACTAGAATCAGCTTATAGATGTGTAAATCGGTTTGAGATGAAATATAGTGAAGCAATATTGTTTTTTGGCTTTGACAAAAGCCCATTCTGTACAGTATTCATTCTCCATTTGAAACTAATGGAAAAATGATATCAGAGAGCAAAAAGTACCTCAAATTTTATCACTGGACAGGTCGCCAACACTACAGGAAACTGAGGCGTAACCTGAAAGCAAAACGTTTGCAATAAGAAAGTTTTCTAAAACAGCAGCTTTGTGTTACAATGTTGATAAAAAGGGACATAAGCCTGACATCATTTAATCTACATGTTACAAACGGAAAAGGTGGCTTGTGTGTTCTTAATAACTTGCTAGCTATTCAATCAAAATTTATGTGACATGAGTCATTGTAAGCAAAATATAACACCCAAGGTATGCCGTCATTTTCATGCTTATCCTAGAGAATCTAACTAAATAGTAAATATTTGAATGAATGCAAAGAGTTTTCACATTAAAAACAAAAACGGTCAGGAAAAATTCAATAAGAAAAACTTGCTACTTCCATATCTTACCAGAAAGATCCTTTGAAGCTGCGATATTGTACCCGCGTACTTGACATTTGAAGAATCTTTCTTTCCAAAAGCGGCTGAGCAATGTGGACAATTCATAAATATCGGCAAGTTTCTATTCAACATAGAAAAAGCCACCCCAGAATCTTCACCATTATTAACTTGGTTGCTGGCCCCAACGTTATGTATAAGTTGATTGATGGGTTCAGTGTCAGCTGAAGTCCGATTCCCTTTTCTTCCAGGAATGATATTATCTTTTGAGACCAATTGATTTGACCTATCCATGTGTTTCATCCTATTCATTCCAGAAGCCATCCTATTAGTCTTTCGGCGTCCTTTACCATAAACAATATTTTTCTCTAGCTTTGAAGTGTCAGCCTTAAATTTTGAACTTTCTGCAGAATTAGGATCTAAATATTCTTCAGGGACAGAGTATGAAGGGCCAAGCTTAGCAAGATGCTCCGTATTCAATAAAAAGCGATGACCACGGGGGCACTCATGCTCAAACCCTATGTAAGCAATCAGAGGTATCTGCACGGGGCTTGACATAGCCTTCTCAGCTACTTTCATGTTTACTGGCACAGCATTACTACCATTTTGCAAAGGAAGGTCGTTGCCGGTTGCAGAGATGATTCTAGACATGCCTGTTTCCTGATCACTGGAAATGTCCTTAGACTCTTGACATTCTTGATTACGAGCATCCTGAATACTCTCTTCACTCTGACCATTCCGAATCTTTTGCTTGATAACCTTTTCCAAGGCAGGAGGAGGCTGCCTGCTTGGTTGAAGGGGAGGAAATGACAAATCTGTACTCTTAGATCCTGCAACAACCTCGGAGAAAGGCTTCCTCATTAGTAAATTGGGAAGACCTTTACCAAAACTAATTTTCTTGTCACCAATACTACCATTACCAACAGATTCTTCACGAGTCACTGTCGCCAACGTAACCGGTGCAGAATCAACGTTATTTCTGATTGTCCTAGCCATGGTGACATTTGACTTAGACATAGAAGCTTTCTCTGAATCCTCAACCGGCAAATCATTTGGAGCATCATCTTTCTGCGAAGAGAGTACCAATTTTAAAAGGAACTTCTGGATTGCAGAAAACCCACTTTGAAGTAAACCTTTTGACGGTTCATAGTATCTTGAACCACCAACTCGAACTAGACTCCATGACGATGATTTTATAGGCCCTGCATGAGCTATTTCAGGAAGCTTAACACTAGGAAGAAGTTTGTCACAGTCTGGAAAGCAGTTGAAAGAAATATTTGCCGAGTCAAAATCAAAAGGATCACAACGTAATTTCCGTGAACGGCCACAAGCACATGCATGAAGAAAAACATAGCCACTGGAATGTGGCATGATTTCCGCTCCAGTAAGAAATTGCTGATCCACAATATTGTGCCTCTGGTTCACACATGGTTTGCCGGTTAAACTGGTAGCATCACACAGCTGCCTCCCGGATTCCCATATGGATATGCACTCATCCTCTAACCTCTTTGTGAAAATCTGCACTGAGGGTCCTCTAACCATTGAGCGGAAAGTATACAAAGCCTTTTGTAGCTGTGCTTCATGCACTAAAGTAGGATAACAGGCGGGAAGATCTTTCAAATACACATCTTTAGCAGCCGGAAAGGCTCTTTCACACCATAAGGAAGAAAACTTCAAATTTAGACCTTTTCCACATCCCAGCAAAGAGACAGCAATATCCAAAGTTTCTGGGCCTTTAGATGACCTTGCTTCATCTTTCACAGGGGACATGTTTCTTTCACGAGATTTCTTCTTGCCAAAGTCAATTTCATCAGTAGACACAATCTTCGCAGTAATAATTCCGTCTAGAATTTGATGACTGCAAGAGAGCCACTCATCTAATCGTGGCAGCTGTGGTGCATTATACGTTTTTCTGGATGCAGTAGAGGCAGCTGCTGCTGCTGCTGCTGCAACTGCGACCATTCCGACGCCAGCACTATTTGAATTAACAGCCAACCCTCCTTTACCTCTTAAAATATCAGAGCACCTGTAGATGAATTCTTTCACGCATAGCACATCTTCTTTGGTAGACATCTGGCAGTTGTTTTCAAGCAAAAGAGAGTCTGGATTAGCCTTTCCATTCAAAACATCATCGACAAGAGAAGAGGCAAACTCCAAAGCCTCCCCTTTCTTGTTTGAAGACCGGTCTAAGAGAATGACAGCCTTTGATGCATCAAGCGAAAATAAAGGTGCACAACTCGAAATGCTCCCACTTCTTGAACCCACATGATTCGTATCAGAGCCTGTGAGGGTTCGGCATTTCTTGATCAAAAACCTAATTTGTGCTTCGAGAGATGATTGTAATTTTTTCCTCAAACCCCCTTCAGATTTACTTCCTGGGCGAGATAAGACAACTACAGAACCAGCATTTCTCGTTGGTAACTCCGACCTAGCAAGCTTTCCTGTGTTCACAGACTGATCATTATCAGATGAACTGGTTGTTGAATCCTCTACACTAGAACTGAACTTCAACATATCTGAGAAATCATCCAAGAACACGAACAATGTAACAGGATTACACTGTCCAGGGAAAAGCGAAGTGTAAGAGCCTCCACCAGACTTAAGAGACACAGATGAACCACCCCGACTTACAATACCACCACCTCTCGACGAAGCTGAGTGAGGTTGTGAAAAAGAATTCGACGATGAATGAAGTCTTGATGTCAAAGGTAAAGCTGTTTGAGACCTAATATACGGGGCTAATGCTTGTTTAGAAGCTTGCAAAACCCGGAATTTCTTCAAAAGCCGAGTATCAAATCGCGACCCTTCCTGAATGTTTATGATAACATGACAAACCTGCATTGCTAATTGAATTACCTCAAAGTATAAATCATTAAGAAACTAAACAAAACAACATCTACTACCAAACCAGGATACCTACTCTACATATAACCCACATTGTTATTCCATCTTAAAAAACAATTCTCAATGTCCTAAAATCAATCCTCAATGTTCAAAATACCGTAAAGTTCTAATCTTTAATGACATAGCTTTAGATTAAGTTGAAAATTGAAGTGAAAGCTTCAAACTTTAGCTGAAGAAAAAACTCACAGAGAACATGAAGAGCAAACCCTGAAGATCACCAAACTCTCGTTCCTCAAGAACAGAATCAAAACCAGAGCCAGAACTCGATAAAGCAGGGCAAAGGGTAGGTGAAAACTGCACAAAGATGATTCCTTTATCCACTTCATGATAATAACTAATCTTCCGGAACCTAAACCAATCTTGAAAATCCGGTTTATCAACGGTAAGGATCTTGTTCAATTTGCCAGAACCGAAGACGTTGTTGTCTAACACTTGGTTAATAAGGTGCGATGAATCGTCTGGTCTTCGTGAGATGAAGCCTACGACAACGACTCCGTTTGAAGAAGAAGGGAGGTGGGAGTTTGATGGAGAAGGGAATTGAGGTGGATCTGGAGATGGAGGTGGTGGTGAGGGATTAACCGGCCGGCGAATTAAGCCGGGTACGGGCGGTGGACGAGGGAAATTCATGACGGAGCTCTGAGTTTTGGGGGTTTTTGATTATCGACAAGTAGAAATTTATGTATTTGTGTCTTTAAGGACTTTTGTAGAAATTTACATATTTGTGAAACTCAATTAGATTTTGACATTATCAATTTTTTAAAAAAAAAAATTAATTTAGTATGGATATTAACCAATAAACAATGAGTTTTGAATTTTAATATAACAATATAAATTATTTAATATTTATTTAAATAGATAAAAATTAATTACCGTTTTATTGTATTATTTTTTATTTTAGAGTGAATACAAAAAAAACTTGGAAAAGTTAATATTTATTATGTACTTTATATATTGTTGATAACCATTTTAACAATTCTAAACAATGTTTTAGAGAGTCACAATTTTTATAAATATTCGTCATGTAGTTTTTTCACCATGTGTGATATTTACTACATATATATTTCTAACCTTCTCTACTGTTATATTTTTTTTATAAAATATTATTTTGTATTTATTCGTACTAATGGTTCAATAGATCAAAATTTTAGTACCCAACAATTTGCAAGTATTATAAATAAATAATTCCCTATATATTAATAGAGAAACATTTTTGTGCCAAGAATGCTTNTAGAGAGCTCGACATTAATTATAAAAATAAAACCCTAGCATGCTCACACTCTCCTCTCACCTATAAATTATTTTCCATATTTTTATTTAAGCTACCATTTTAAAAAACTCTCATTAACTATCTTCAAGCTACTTTACATCTCTCTACTCTTAAAAAAAAATCAACAATTGAGTTTCTTACAAAATAAGGGCTTTTTGTAAATTGGTAA
>OVAQ01002407.1:0-12914 GCA_900406345.1 Erysimum cheiri | reverse complement strand
GATGCAATTCCAACAGGCTATACTAATGCAACAAGCCGTGGGTACTCAGCAGGCAGCAACAAGCCGTGGGTACGAATCAAAATTCGAAATCCTCTCCTCTTGTATCACGTAAGACTAGCTCTTGCTTTAGCAAAATTTGCATAGATTTACAACATTTTGTAATATGGACCATATGGTACCAAAGCACTATAAGCTATCTTTTTCTTATATCCGGGACATTATAAGCTACCTATTATTCACTTATTTTATTTACTTCTTCCCTTTTCTGTGCATAGAATAAATTGATTTGTTTGATATAAAATAGCTACTCATTTTAACTTATATTTCATAAAATTTTGTATACAAAAAAATAAACTTTCGTTGGTTTAGACATTATTCTGTTTTTACTTTTTATTGATTAAAGTTTTTTTTCTTTTCTTTTTGCGACTTTTTTTTACATAAATAATACTATAGTACATATATTTATTTGATTTAGGCTGATATATTATTATTATACATGTTTGACATGAGTGTAGTTGACGAGTTTGTCAATTTTGAAGTTCCCACTAACATAATTTTTGTAGATAATGGAATTTCCTCAAACTTTTAATTCAATAAATAAATAAACGAAAGAAACGAGAATTGGTCTAAATCCAGAATTTTTATTTTCTTCTGGTCAATGCCATCTCTCTCCCTCGTCTTTTCACTTTCTTTAATTTCCATTGTTTCATCAAACATTTCACAGTGACATCACCATTGATTCTCCGCCTGAGCAAGTTTCATCTTCTTCTTCTTCTGATGATTTGTTTTTATATTATTCCGGTGATTTAGGCTCAATTGGATCTCGTCCGAAGCTGAATCTCTAGTTCGCAAGCTTTTGGGTATGGTAATTTCGTTTATTTTCTGCTACTGAATCTTTGGAGATTTTGAAAGAAAAAAAAATCTGAAATAGAGTGTACTGATTTGTGTTCTTTGTTGACCTAACGCTTGTAGAGCTACTCTGAACTTGGTGCTTGATCCTAAGTTTAACTTAAACCATTTTTTCATTCTTTCTATTATTCTTAGCTTCTTTACTCATTTATGTAGATGCAATTGAGTATCGTATTGCAAGCTTTTTAAGATGATAAGATCTATTCAGTTGCCTTAATTTCATAAAATTTATATGCTTGATATCTGGTAGGTCGTAGCTTGCAATGAAAATCGTATGAACATGATGGAGTTGATTTAGAAGATGGGAAGACAGGGAAATCCGTAGATAAGCCAATTCAAAGAAAGATACATAATCGAGCTTTGTTATCGGGTTTAGCTTATTGTATTTCATCATGTAGCATGATACTGGTGAACAAGTTTGTTCTTTCCAGTTACAACTTCAATGCTGGGATATTCTTAATGTTATACCAGGAATGTTTGATCTGATTTCCCTTAGTGGTGATGCTTTTTTTTCATATTCTTACCCCTTTGTGATGGTGCAGAACTTAGTCTCAGTAATCATTGTGGTGGCTTTGAGCTTAATGGGTCTAATAACAATGGAACCACTGACTTTGAGGTTGATGAAGGTCTGGTTTCCCAGTGAACGTGATTTTCGTTGGCATGCTTATCAAGCATGTTTTAGGTAAGAATGCATTCTACACCTTTATTTGTGTTGGTTGTATTAAGTGCCTTCTGTTTATATATTTTCTGCCATTAACCTGATGTTCTCTTTCTGATCTGTTAATCCTCAACCCTATTGAAAGATTAACTAAATTAGTAAAGTTGGTTGGAGAGTCACAACTGTTTGGAGTACTAAAGGTAGTTATAGAATCTGTATATCCTTTCTTGGGGATCTAGAGTCAAACTTTAGAGCAGATCAAAGATTGCATAACCTGTAGACACTGAGCTGGTACATATAGCGTTTCCATTCTAAACAGAGATATTCTGGATTTACTCCCCAGTACGGTTGAGATTTCTCTGTATCTCATATGTGTATGTAGAAGTACTAGATGATGTTTGAAGCGCAGATTGAACTTGATTGTCTATTTCAATTTCATTTTTCTTTGACAGTTTGAAATACATCAATGTAGCAATGGTCACTGTCCTGAAGAATGTCTCACTAATGTGATAACTGCAGTTGGAGATATGTATCTATTCAACAAGCAACATGACAACAGAGTGTGGGCTGCTCTCTTCTTAATGGTATGTCCGTCCACTTTTGAATTGTTTCAAACTGATTCTGTAAATTGACCTGAGAGAATAATAATATCCAAGGACCCTATTTCAAGCTGCATGTAGAAAGCATTTTAATTGGAGTTTCTAAAAGATATCTTAAGGATTTGTTTTAAAACGAAACGTTCTTTTGCTTTTGTTTTCTCAAAGCACTTTTTGATGAACGACCTTAACCAAGAAAGTCTAAAAGCATATCTTCTTATTCATAAACGACCCATCCTGTTGTGTGCTTGCTCTTGTCTTAGCATCTTTCAGTGATGTGGCATGGCCTAACCTTTCAAAACTATTGGAGCTATTTGTTTTCTTCTGCTTCCACAATCAGTCTGCCAAGGGAATTTAGTCATGTTTTTGACATGGCCACTCATTGTTATTATATGATATTTGGTTTCATATAGTATATAAATCTTGAATAAGTAGAAGATAAAGTTTTCATTAGTCTGCGCTTCTTTCTCCCTCATTTGCAGATTATTTCGGCAGTTTCTGGAGGGATAACAGACTTATCATTCAATGCTATTGGCTATGCTTGGCAGATTGCTAATTGCTTCTTAACTGCATCGTACTCTGTGAGTAAACATTTGATCATTTGTGCTTTCTTTTCTCAAAAGGTTGGAGTCATTTGCAACCGTAAACACACAAATATGAAAAGGAGAGCACTTAAAAACCATGCTTTCATGTCAAGCATTACATGCTGTTTGTTTAAGACTAAGCCAAGAAACTTAATGGTTCTTCTTCACAATAACCATTACTTTCCTGGCTTGATTCTATGTTTGAAGATGCTCATGAGATGCAATACTGTTTCTGACTTTCTGTTACCTTGATCAACACCCTCATAGAAAATTACTATATAGCTTGTAATAAATTGTCACTGGTGACCTGTGTACTTCCACTCGTTGATAAAAGTAGGGATAGCATGTTATAAAAAAGAATTTGGGCAAAGAATGCAAATTGACATCATCAACTTATCAGTAAGTTTTTGTACAGTTGCCAGATAAAAGTACGAGAGTGTTAGGTTCTCGTAGTTTTATTATTACATCTTGTCCATGAAAACCAAGTCTATAAAAAACGTTGGCTCGTTAGCTAGTCTACTACTCTTGAAAAGATTCCACCACTTTTATCTTGGTTATATTTTGTTGTTTTGCAGCTGACTTTGAGGAGGGCCATGGATACGGCCAAGCAGGTTACTCAATCTGGAAACTTGAACGAGTTCTCCATGGTCTTGCTTAATAACACACTTTCATTACCACTTGGGCTTCTTCTTTCTTTTTCCTTCAACGAGATGGATTATTTGTATCAAACTTGAGTTCCTGTTCTTTTTTCCTTTTAATAAAAATTGGTTTGTGTCATCTGAAACAAAGAGGTTGGCGTCTTAATATTTGTGCAGGCCACTACTGCGATTACCAAGTTTCTGGATGGTCATGACACTTAGTGGACTTCTAGGGCTTGCCATTAGCTTCACTTCAATGTGGTTTCTTCATCAAACTGGAGCTACAACAAACAGGTAGCAAATTAGAGAGAGGACGAGAGAGAAACATGCAATTTCAAAACGTTCTTTGGAGAGCACTGCTCTGCCCTATAGTATTTTCCATATCTTCCTTTTCTGTACTTGATTCTTTGGTGGTTTATTCTTTATTACTAGATACATCTTTTTTTTGTTCAAATTTTACAGCCTGGTGGGATCGCTAAACAAGATACCTTTATCCATAGCGGGGATCGTTCTTTTCAATGTACCGACCAGTTTGCAGAACTCAGCAAGTATACTCTTTGGTATGTGTTCTCTCAATCAGTTCCCTTGTCCAATATCTTGGAGGAACACATGTCGCTCGTGTTGTGTATTAACCTGAGAGAGGCCTAATTTGCAGGTCTTGTCGCTGGAGTTGTATTCGACATGGCAAAAGATAATTAAAGCAGAGCAATGAGTTTACAACCTCAGGATGCTATTCACGATATGTGCTTCTTGTCACTACTGAAGCATTTGCCACTCTAGTTGTATAATTCTAGTAAAATATTAATGAATGTATCGATCCTTGAGTGGTAAAAGAAGTGCTGGTTTATGTGTTTCTTCATTTGACCTTTGTACTAATTTCAAGTAAAGAAATTCAATAATACTATGTGCAAGCTCGCATCAAAGAAAATTTACAGAAAATGTACAAATACTCTACAGGGATTCCTACTCTATAGTCCATACACACTATGAAGCCTTCAAAAGCAAATAAAATTTACCTGAAAAAACATGTTCTGAAGACTGAAATTGATGGCGAGTTGTCTTGTATGACTAATAGGTCTATCGACAAGTTCCTGATAAATAGAGCAAAAAAAACATCACTCGCATGACAAATTATGGTATAAGCTTAAAAGGATAAATAAGCACAACATAGATGTGACAAAAAAGGAAGATAAGGAGCAATACGATGAATCCTCGAACTCGTCCTTGTCCACCCACACTTCGACACGGTCGTCAACAATCATCGTGATTTTCGGATGACAACACTTCTATCTACCGTTTATAGGGATTTCTTGACGTTTGATGTAACGCAAACAATAGGATCTTGTTGCTCTTACGCGTTAGGTAAGCAGAATTAGACTTCGGTCGGTCGAGATGAATACCCAGTGGACTAGAAGTTTGTTCGGTCTGTTTGACTCACCCATATAATTAGTTGGGAATTTAAGAAGTGTATAGTATGATGGTAACATAAAGCTTCTTGTATATTATGTAAGTTGATGTCATCCAAATCACTCACGATTATTTAAAAACTTAAAACTTAATATTTTCATTCTTAAAAAGTAATTTAAATCAATTTTAACTTTAAGTTTTATGATTCTTAAAGATTAAACACTTAAAAAAAATATATAAACACTAATAATTTATTTATAATAACTGTTAATATTAAGTTTAAAAATAATATATGGAAGAGGTTTGATCATAAATTAAACAACAAGTTAACATTTTTAATTTTTAACTATACTTTTATATCATTAAAAAGAAAAGGTTGATTTGCGTACCTTGGCCTAATGTAATTCTTCGAATTAAAGTTAGTTATTAGTCTCTGTTCTTAGTTGGTTTCGATATTTTTCGATTTTAAAATTGCGGCTTTGTAATCTTTTTTTTTTTAACACTGGATGTTTCATTCATCAATAGTTCAAGAGAGTACATGACTGAGTAAAAAGCAACAAGCCTGCTGTTTAATGCTGCCAAAAGGCACATCAGCGAGGCACAAAGAAAAGAAATTATCAAGGAAAGGAAAAAAGGGAAAAACAGAGCATACTTAAGGGAAAATTAAGTAATGGAAGATTCTGAAACCAAGAGACTTTGAAGCCAGGTTGGACTGCTTTGTAATCTAGTAACTATTTTCTTTACGTAGGGTTTAGTTTCCGGAGAAATTTACATTTTTATCCGACAATCGCAAACGCATCCCCGCGTTTAAATTAGTCAAAGTCAGACCCTAATCCCGCAACGTTCATACCGCTGTGACAAAGAAAAGAAAAAAATTGAGAATCTTGGAATATTTAAAGCAAAAAAAGAAAAAAATTGAGACTCCGATAGCCAACAAATAAAAAAGAAAAAAGAAAATTGAGACTCCGATAATCGTTACTCGTCACATAATACAAAGAGTGAAATTCTGCGCGTGTACTTACTTCTCCAGCCAGATCGATACGATCTTCGCAATAGATTCCGATAACGATGAGCATGACAAATAAGCTATTTACTTTAGTTTTACATTGTTTTTAGGTTTTGATTAAAAATATTGAGGAAGTAAGCAAAGGAAACAGAGTGTCCTGATGAGTAACATAACCAGAGATTTTCTTGAAATTGTCTCTATCCACCGGTCTCTGGTTTACAAAAACCGACCCGGTTTGAGGGATTAGTCTTGTAGCTAGAATTTCATGCAAAGAAGACTTCCCTGCACCACTTGGGCCAACAATGGCGAGAATCTCCCATGGTTTGGCTCTGCAAGTAACTCCTTTTAGTACATGCTTGACTTTGTTGCCGGTTTCATGCTCGACCTCTTCGTCTGCCTTAACCGGCTGGCCGCGGTTTCCGTGTAAAGATTCCGAAAGGATTAACATTAATCTTCCTTACAAAGATCTTGTAGTTAATATCTAAAGCTTCAATCTCACATCCTTCCTTCTCCATTGATGAAAGCTTAGTTCTCTCTGACTCTCTCTTTTTTCTCCAATGATATAATAGCTTGAGAAAAAAGGACAAGTAGTAGAACAAAAGTACAAAACCAATTATATATGTCTTGTTTTCTTGTAATTGTATTATTATTTAATGTAATGAACTTTGATAACCGGAGAAAGTTTTATCATGATACTTGAGATCTATTATAACGTGACTAATAATGTTGAAAAATTACTATGTGTCAAATTAATTGGTCTTAATATTATTGTTTATTTATTTATTGGTCAGGGATTATTAGTTTTGAGTAACGTTTGAAGAGATTTAACAGATGGAAACTTTCAGCTGCATCACTGCACAACTCAGCTTAGAATAGTTATATCTGAATACTGAGCTTCCTTGTAAACATCTTCGATTTTTGCAGTGCGGGTATTGGTGTTCTAAATGCTGCAAGGAAGACAATGGCACGGATGTTGGGAAAATACTGAAACTGCCTTTGATAGTGCACAAAGTCAATTTTGGGTGGTTGATGCTCTCAGGTATGTTATTCTATAGTGGTATACTTGATTTTCAGCTTAGGGAGCTGATAAGACGTTTTCCCTCAGTCAAGAGATTTCCCTCTGGTTTCCTTTTACTGCTTTACAAATCACTGCATCATCCTTTTTTTTTGGCGTGTGTTTTGGTCCAATAGCTTAAGGAGCTGAAGTTGTTAACTCTTTTTGTTGCATTTAAATCAGGGTCTTATCACCGAAGGACAAGAAAATATTGACCCAGAGGCTCAGCCTTTTGCTAGGAAGACTAAAGAAATGGAGCGTCAGGGATTAAAAGAAGGAGCAACTCTTGTGGAAGTGGTCTGTGATTCTTTTTTTATCAAAATGTTCATCAAGTATACTAAATCTAATTTGGCAATGAGTGTAGTGTTTGATAAAACTTCTCCCTAAAAAAAAACTCCTGCTTAATATTAGCAAGAAACTAGCGGTTTTCTGTTTCATCTGTGGCTAGGTTCGGGAAGTTAAACCTGATGTGCTTCTTGGTCTATCTGCAGTTGGAGGGTTATTCTCAAAAGAGGTAAGGAAGGTTGCCAAAAGCCTAAACATACCGGAAAAAGTATTATCTAGTGCCATGCAACAAAATCAGTGATTAAGCTAGTTAGAATAGCGAGCAAATGGAATCTAGCATTTCTTAAGTTACCTTTGTCTTCATTATATTTATTCCATGGTAACTACTAGTTAGATGATTGAGCAAATAGAATCTAGCATAGCTCATAATTGGTACCTCTTGCTTGCATGATTCTGACATATTGAAGTTGTTGGAACTTGGAAGTCATTGTTGGGATATTGTGTTTAAGGTTTTAGAAGCCATGAAAGGTTCAACCTCGACAAGACCTGCTATTTTTGCTATGTCAAACCCTACAAAAAATGGTAATTTGTCTCCTTAGTTTGCATTAAATGTAGTTTGCAGTTATTTTTGATTCTTTTCAGGATTGGTGTAATTATAGTTACTTGTGTTTTAAATAACAGCTGAATGCACGCCCCAAGATGCATTTTCTATATTAGGCGAAAATCTGATTTTTGCGAGTGGAAGCCCATTCAAGAATGTGGAATTTGGTATGTATGAAGACCACTACATCATTTGTTATACGCCTTTTTAGTTTTTGTAGGAGGCTTTTTGAAATAGTAGTACCGTTTCTTGTGGCAGGAAATGGTCAGGTAGGACACTGCAACCAGGGAAACAACATGTATCTATTTCCAGGGTTAGTTCCACTTGTTTATCGTCATAAAGAATTGCATACATTTGACTGGATGCATTAGTGGTCATGTAAAAATTGATTTTCTAATCCTGTAAATTTAATCTAGTATTGGACTTGGCACTCTTCTATCTGGTGCTCCCATTATCTCGGACGGGATGCTTCAGGCCGCATCCGAGTGGTAAGCTCTTTGCTTTACCTTCTGCTTTTATCTTTCCTGATTTATTATCAACTAAAGCTGAAGTGAGTATCATGATATATAACGACGGACCAAATTCAAATAAGTATTTAAGAATGTGTGCATATTACCAATCACATATTTGGCTGATGTCACGAACTATATAACATACCTCCCACCCACAAGACAGCAACCACAGTATATTCGCTTGGAATTCCCAAAAGTAGGCCTACGGTTGAGGTTTGATATACTAGTTAGAGTAAAACTCGTATTTAAGGAGACTATGAAATTAAACAAGTCCCATGTTTTATGGATGTGGGATCATGACATTGTTCTGGTAACAACTGCAGCCTGGCAGCATACATGAGCGAAGGAGAAGTGCTACAGGGGATTATATACCCTCCAATATCAAGGTAACACAATAAAAGAACACTCTGAGTGTTGCATAAGAAAAAGGTTTTGAAAATGCAGGATACGAGACATAACAAAAAGAATAGCAGCTGCGGTGATTACGGAAGCAATTGAGGAGGATTTGGTTGGTGGATATAGGGAAATGGACGCTCGAGAGATCCAAAAGCTGAATGAGGTAATTCAGCTAATGACAGGCTTTAATATAATTAGAATTGATGGAAAAAGAAAAGATGTCGAAACTGTATTTGCGTAGAATGTTGATCGAGTTTGGTTACTTATATATTAACCTGATTTCCCCCGTATAGAATATAAAGACCAACCAAATACTAAGCTTATGTTGACGCTGTCTTGTGTCTTCTGCAGGAGGAGCTGATGGAGTACGTGGAAAACAACATGTGGGATCCAGAGTACCCGACTTTGGTCTACAAAGATAACTAAGTTTTGGTTCCCGAAATGAACCACTTTCTCGTATATGTAAAAATTCATAAATTGGATTGCTTCATATCCCAGTCAGATTCATAGTTGATGCTTTCTCTTGTTTTCATGTAAAATAATATTATAATTGGGTTGCTTGTTATCCAATCATCAGATTTCTAGTTTCCAATTATATGTGAAAAAAAAAATTATAATTGGGTTGCTTCATATCCAATCAGATTCATAGGAGCAATACTACTTACAGGGCCCTTAAGTTTTATGATTCATATCAGTATTATTGCATCCAGATACTACGACTACGAGTAATGAGGAAACTTGATTTGAAGTTATTCATTATTCAAGCAATCATCCTTATCCATAATTTGAGTAATTGAATGAGGATAATTAAAAAACACCATTCTCTTTATTATCAGCAAGTGCTTTTCCAAATTCAACTAGGATTGTGTAGAAATTCAGGATACATGAGAATCGAGCTATTCTCTAGTGGAAATTTATGAGTTATATAACATTTTGGTAACTTTCAAACAGTAAGGTGATAAGTACAGTATCACTTTTATTGGTTAAAAAAGGTCCAAAGTGTTGGATTATCAACATAGATTCTACTGTTAGAAACCATGAAATATTCACCAGATTAAACCCACTTGTGTTATCTGACTTGCTACATGTTCTTCTTGTGTGAATTGTGATTCAATTTAATCGTAATCCGAAAAATAATTTGAAGAAGTATTCTGTTACACAAAATCATGACATGGGTATACTGAAAATAGCAAGATGTACGTAACTAATGTGTCTATATAGCAACAATATATAAAGCATCAAGATGCATGTACTCACAAGAGGTAAAGAAATCATATAATATAGGGTATAGAAAGAAGAAAAAAACAAAGCTCTCACCAGTGAATTGAATCAACGTTATCATGCTGCTGCGGGATCTGTTTCTGCAATGATTTAGGAGAGAAAGCAATATTAGGAAATGGTTGATGATCCGCGGGTAAGAAAGGAGAAGGATGATGATGAGAGATGTAACTAGTACATGACATGTTTATTATTGTTGTGGTCTTGTTCTTGGAACTGATAATTGTGGTGATTCTGTTGTTGAATCTGTTGTTGTTGTTGTCTTTGTTGTTGTTGCTGTTTTGGGCTGTTAACTTTCTCTCCCTCGGTGTCTCTGTATTTGCAGAGATAGACCTTCAATGGAGCCACGTAGTCTTCGAAACCAAGAGTTGTAATGGCCCAAATGATGTCATCTCCATTGATGGCCTTCCTCTTCTCTCTTTGACACTTATGATCAGAAGCTTCACCAGTGACAAAACTTATGAACTCTGAGACACATTCTTGAACGGTTTCTTTGGCATCTTTGGAGATTTTACCGTTACCGGGAAGAACTTTTTTCATGATCCTTCCGACATTAGCAATGGGAAGGAACCGGTCTTGTTCTTTGTTGTTGTTGTTATTGTTGTTGTTGTTGATGGTCTTTGAAGGGCTTCCTGGATTTGTTTCAGCTACTTCAGGAGACCCATTAATGGGATATCGTCTCATATTAATGGGATATTATCTCATATCAATCATCTTAATGTAAATTGATTCTTATTGTATCTCTTTAGGAAAGTAGATACGCTCGTCTAGCTATATATATCTCTGTAATAACCTTTGTGAATAATCATGAGAAAAGCTTCTTCTACCATATCGATCTCTGTTCTTCATGGTATCAGAGCCTGAAACACAAAAACTCTGAAATCTTTTCTTTTTCTGTTTCATCATGGAAGCAATGAACCCGAACCAAAACACAGATGAAAACCCGAACCCGAATCCACAGACTGTGGAAGTGAGACGTAAGATCTCACCGTATGACTTGACAACCAACGACAATCCAGGAGCTGTGATCTCTCATCCGCTGTTGAAGGGAACGAACTACGAAGAATGGGCGTGTGGTATGAAGACTGCACTGTGCTCGCGAAAGAAATTTGGATTTCTTGATGGTTCCATTAAGCGACCAGAAGAAGGTTCTCTAGATCTTGAAGATTGGTGGACCATTCAAGCTTTGTTGATCTCATGGATTTGAATGACGATCGATCCGATTCTGCGCTCCAACATCTCTCATCGTGATGTTGCAAAAGATCTGTGGGATCATTTGAAGAAACGTTTCTCAGTGACTAATGGACCGCGTATTCAACAACTCAAGGCGGAGTTAGCTTGCTGCAAACAGAGAGGGCTCGCAATTGAAGCCTATTACGGAAAGTTGAACCGTATTTGGGATAGCATGGCCAATCACAGACCTTTGCGTGTATGCAAATGCAGAAAATGTGAATGCAATTTGAATGCATTGCAGGAGCAAGATCGAGAGGAAGACAAGGTGCATGATTTTTTGTCTGGCCTTGCCGATTCTTTCAAAATGGTGAGATCGAGTTTGGTGTCGCGCATTCCGATTCAGCCGATGGAGGAAGTGTATAACGTTGTCCGACAAGAAGAAGACCTCAAAACAACGGTGCGTCACACCGAAGACACACCAGAAGTTGCAGCTCATGCGGTGCAAACTAGGTCTCGTGTGACTCCTGCTCGTAATGATGATAATACTGTTGTTTGTAAACATTGTCAGCGTTCAGGTCATGCTTCTGACAGTTTTTTGCGGTAATTGGGTATCCCGAATGGTGGGGTGAACGACCACGCAGCAGAGTCGTGCCAGGAAGAGGAAGAGCTGTCGCGTCTGGAGCTACATCAATTGGGCGTGGGCGTAATGTTAATTACGCTAACGCTGTTCATGTTCCTCACATACCAACACACGAACAAGCGAATTACACTATCACCGACACAAATCGTGATGGCGTGAGTGGTCTTAATGATACACAGTGGCAAATGTTGATGAACTTGTTGAATGGAGGAGCAAGTACGAGCACAGAGAAACTCTCGGGTAAGTCTTCTGTTCCTTCATGGATATTAGATACAGGTGCGTCCCATCACTTGACAGGAAATTATGAACTCCTCACAAATGTTAGAGATATGGCTCCTGTTCTAGTCATACTAGCTGATGGTAGAGAAAGGGTTGCAGTGAAACAAGGATCAGTTGTTTTAGGGTCACATCTGGTTTTGAAATCGGTTTATTTCGTTGAAGAGTTCACGGCCGATTTGACTGCTGTAGGTC
This sequence comes from Erysimum cheiri, assembly GCA_900406345.1. Lineage (NCBI taxonomy): Eukaryota > Viridiplantae > Streptophyta > Magnoliopsida > Brassicales > Brassicaceae > Erysimum > Erysimum cheiri. The sequence goes on along the minus strand of OVAQ01002407.1, from coordinate 706 downwards.
AGCTAATGGATGAGAATAACTGTGTGGTTCAACTTGCTGATCAGTTCCTTGTTGTTCAGGACCGCGCTTCGAGGATGGTGATTGGTGCGGGTAAGAGAGAATCAGGAACCTTCCGCTTTCGCAGAACGGAGTTCGCTGCGTCAGTGAGTACTCGAGATAACAAGTCATATGAGTTGTGGCATCATCGGATGGGACATCCTTCTGCACAAGTTGTTGGTTCACTTAAGAATGTCTCTATTTCTGTTAGTTCTGATATTTTGAATAAGGCGTGTGATGTCTGTCTCCGCGCCAAACAAACTCGATCTCCATTTCCATCTAGTATCAATAAAACTACACAAGCTTTTGAGTTAATTCATTCAGACTTATGGGGTCTTTATCGAACGGCTTCGCATTGTGGAGCACGTTACTTTTTAACACTGGTTGATGACTTCTCACGCAGTGTTTGGGTTCACCTTCTAAACGATAAAACAGAAGCACAAACATGCTTGAAAAATTTCATCTCCATGCTCGATACACAATTTCAGGCCAAGGTTAAAAGTTTTCGCAGTGATAACGGAACCGAATTTACAACTTTGGCAAGTTATTTTCGTCAGCAAGGGATCATTCACGAGACATCTTGTGTGGGTACACCTCAACAAAACGGGAGAGCCGAACGAAAACATCGGCACATCCTGAATGTCGCTCGAGCTTTACGCTTTCAAGCAAA
>OVAQ01002406.1:0-12922 GCA_900406345.1 Erysimum cheiri | reverse complement strand
GAGTAGTTTCTAATAGGGGTCAAATCCGGGATATCCCATTACAACCTGCCCTTAGTGACCACAACCATTAGACCACTCCCGTGTGGGTGTTTGACTATGGTTTTTTTTTTTTTTTTGATAAAGTTTGACTATGGTTTTTACATTAACGAGTTACAACCTTTTTTTTTGTGATGAATTAATATAAAGATTTTGGTTTCACAAAGTATACACTATTTACTATTATAACATGTAGATTTAAGATCAACAGAAACAAAAAAAGAACAATTTGGGCTCGCATCTCATTAACTATTCTAATTATTGTAGATGAACTCGGAGACGACTACCAAACCCCGGAAGTTGTTGATTTGCCTCCCATTGCTACTAGTACTTCACCGTATACGCTGACCACTGACATGGTCCGTGAGATCCTTAACATTACCTCGGAAGATATTACAAAACTCAAAACGAGAGTTGCAGAGGAGGAGCAAATGACGAATGAGAAGGATAAGGTAGTTGTCACGACACTAGAGATTCTTGCGGCCCACGTCTGGAGAGCACGATGCCGTGCCCTAAAGCTGAGTCCAGATGGAACTACGGTTCTAGGGATAGCCATTAATATCCGCAGCATCATGGAGCCGCCATTACCAGAAGGCTACTACGGCAATGCCTTTGTCAATGCCTACGTGGCATTGACAGCTAGTGAGCTGAGCGAATCATCACTGTCTCATGTCGTGAGGCACATAAAAGACATGAAGAGAGATGCTTTAGACAAGAAATTTGTGTCGGGGGAACTTAGCAAGATTGAAAGAATATTGAAGGTAAAGGCATTATCGTTTGAAGGCATCGGTGGAGGGTTCATGGTTCTCACAGATTGGCGACAAATCGGTCTAGATTACGATGTTTGGGGAGGTTTAGTGAACATAATACCTTTGATTCCAGTGAAAGTTCCCCATCTCTGTGCATTTTTGCCAGCGTCTAAGGCGGTTCCAGGGATGCAAGGTGGCGTTCGAGTGTTGGTTACGTTGCCGAGGGCTGCAATGGCCAAGTTCAAGGAAGAGATGAATGCTTTCTAGCTATTATACGACGTGGTCTTGCTGAGCTTGATTATTGTGTCTTTGACTTTATTTTGATAAACTACTTACTATATAAACTCTTTGAATGAAACGTTTTCACCTCAGTTGTTATGTCATGTGTGTACTGAAATTTTTGTTTCCGTTGTTGATTTTTTTTATATTAGTATGTTTTAAAATGTTACACCAAGAAAAAGACAAAGGGTCGTCATAATTACCATTGAGTTTTTGTTTGTTTAATTTTATGGTTATTGGTTATCGTTGAATTCATTACCATTTCGAAAGTTTTAACATCAACCTTTTAAATCATCTGCTCTAAATTAACCTTTTTTTTTGGTTCAAATTACATTTTGAACTAGTCCCTAGATTTCATTATTTAATTATCAAGAAATGTGGAATGTTATACTTGTTTCTCAACGATTCCGCTAAACTAAAAGGAGACCATATACGAAGATAATTGAGCGATTTTGCAGCATGAAGTTTGGAATTTTTGCTTAGAGCATACTAGAGTAGTTTTTAAAGAATTTAGCCACAAAAAAAGTTAAATATGATTGCATACTATGCGGGGTATACACAAATGTTTATATATGGAGGAATATGTCATTTTTTTTAAAGATACGTAGAAATGCATTTAAGGTATCGCGCGAGTAGGTTTTTCCTCCAAGATAATGAATTTTATGTCTTTCTTAAAAACCCAAAGTCAAGGGAAAATGTATACCTGATTTGTAAATTAAAATTATATGCACTATATTGCTTATACAGCTAAAAAGGATACCCTAACTTCTCCATGTTTCTTTTGTATTACTTTGTACGGAAGCAGTCTACAATATTGTTCATTTCTTGTTGTTGAAGTAACCTCTTTGACATGAAAACCAATTTCTTATAAATTCTCGGTACACGGCTTCCAAACCACAACCCAAGCTGCTTCTTCTTAACCAATGGATAACCAAGAAGAAGGGCCTAAGCAACCTCCAAACAAACTTCCTGATCTAACCCTCTTCGAGCAAGCAAATTCCGAAATTGCTCTTGCTGCCTCCCAAGCTAATTCCCATTTTGCCCCCTCTATTCATGATTCCTCATCAAGGAATTCAATGATAGAAAGTGACGAAGAATCTGAAGATGAAGAAGAAGAAATCAATGGGAACTACTACGAGTATTTCGATAGCAATGGATTTGGAGAAGACGAAGACGCAATCAATGAGTTTCTTGAGGATCAAGAAAGCAATTCCAACCTTGAGGAGGATGGTTTCTTGGAAGAAGAAGATGAGATTGACCCCGACCAATTGTCTTACGAGGAACTGATTGCTCTTGGAGACTTCATCGGAGTCGAAAAACGTGGGCTGACTCCTACGGAAATCTCCACGTGTTTGAACGCATCTACCTACGTATTTTCACATAACAAAAACGAGATCGATCGTTGTGTGGTTTGCCAAATGGAGTTTGAAGAAGGAGAATCTTTGGTCGTTCTCCGACTTTGTGACCATCCATACCACTCTGAATGTATAACTAAATGGCTTGAGACAAAGAAGATTTGTCCCATTTGTTGCTCTGAACCATCCGTCAGCTGAAATCTCGTATATACTTAATTATTGATTTACTTCTTTTTTTTAAAATGAAAATTAAAATCCACGTCGCCAAAGATTAAATGGTACAAAATCAAGTATGAGGTTGTAGTCTTTGGTAATCCTAGGATAACTTATAGTGAAACCTATAAATTAATGAATTAGTTACAATACGAAACTCATATAAGTTTATAGTATAAATTATGAACGCATTAGCTTGCTAAGATTTGTTATTTTTTTGTTATATAATATATAATTAAATTAAAATGTATCTTTGTAAAATAAAAAAATACTATTTAAGTAGCTATGTATGAAATAATTTGAGTTACAAATATTTATATCCATTATATAGTTCTCCGTCTTTGTGACCAAATGGCTTTAGACAAAGAAGATTTGTCCCATTTGTTGTTCTAAAGTCTGAAGTGCGAAAAAAAAAAGTCTGAAGTTTGAACCATCGATCCGTCAGCTGAAATCTCGAAAATATTTAATTATCAATTTACTTTTTCCATAATGAAAGTTAATCTTTTTGTCCAAAAAGAAAAAGAAAGTTAATCCACAAAGATTAGTAAACCAAAGCACTGCTATAACTTTTTTAAACTGTTTTTGGTGGTACATTTTATAGTTTTGCAAACAAATAATTGTGTGATTGTTATTATTATTTGTTATATATAAATGTGTATACTATGAAAACCTTGTGAAATATCAATCATGACTGAAAATCCGTGAATTTTTTTTTTGTCAAATGAAAATCCGTGAATTGAGCAACTACTCTGTCCCTTGACAAATTTAGAGGTCCAAAAAATGGGTATTGTTGTGGGTTAGTTCATTCGTACGTACTATTAAATATGAGATCCACTACAAAACTTTGGTTCATGAGACTGAACAAACTAAGACTAGTGTTCATAAAACTCCATGTTTTGAGGGTTGAGCTTACCAAAACCCGCAATTATAATCAAATCAAAAACAATTTGGAGCAAAAAAAAAAAAATCAATTATTTATCTTATTTTCATTTTTCACTCAATCGCACAACTTTTTCTTCTTTTTATGCAATCAACTTAGAATGAAATATTTTTATTTTCCACTACTAGGGATTACTATTATTTTTTTTCAAAAACTTTAATATATAATCTATTAACTGTCTAAAGATAATTCTTAGCTAACAAAATTTGAACTTAGCTAACAAAATTTGAAAATTTATACTAAAATGATAGTCAAAATATAAAAGCACTTTACATAGATATTCAGTTGAAATAAAGCTGTTGACAAAAAAAAAAAGATATTTAGTTGAATTATATACTCTATTATCTTGATGTAATCATAAATAATCTTTTCCTTGGTGTTCAAAAAAATAAAAATAAATAATCTTTTCCTTTTTTTTTAATTCTTATTTTATTTTATGAACCAATTTGTTTCTTTGTCTAATTGTCTTTACCCACATCTGTTTTATAGTAATGGATTCAATGATAACAATACCATAAACTACAAGTGGGTGTTTGACTTTTAATAATTAAAGAGGACAAATGATTTTTAATCCTAATCAAGCAGATAAATAAGCCTTATCCTTACACGTGTCAACCTACTATTTCAGCGCACAAACCCTACACCTATGCCATAAACAGAAGATTAATGCCCTCAAGATTTTTACTTATCTCTCTCTAACATTAGCCGAACAAAGGGCAAAATAGTCAATTTCCCAACCCACTTCCGCGTCTTTTCTTGATAAAGCTTTATTGGAGAATCGTAACTGAAAGCATAATGAGGTTTATCTCTAAACGCAAATTTACTAAAATACCATTCTTTATAGACAAATTTACGAAAATACCATTCTTTTTTTTTCTCATATCTGATCATTGAATTTGGGTGAAGAAATATCTTTTCTAATTTGTTAAAAGGAAAAGCATCAAACTTTGTTTTCCTTTGCTTCTTCTATCTTCTTCTTCTTCTTTCTTTTTTGACTCTCTGTACGTTTGATGAGAATTGGATTTTAATGGCAAAAGTTTCGTTCAAGGATTCTCTGAAAGCTCTTGAAGCTGATATCCAACACGCTAACACTGTGTAAGCCTCTCAATTTTATTCCCTTTTGGAGTTTTCTCTGCTTTCGTAATTTAAAGTTTCGATTTTTATTTTCTTCTGGGTGGGAAAAATTTCTCTTTTTGTTTTGAGCTTTTAGATTCTCTGTTTCTGTGATTTTATCTAGGACCACAAGTTGGTTTGCTGAATTTGTACGGCATGTTTTTTGGTACTGATTTAGGGTTTTATATGGTCCTGAACAGTTAGGATATATAAATTGAGTGATGAAGTCATTTTTTAAGGAATCTTGTCCTGAAACAGTGTGTTGACTCTCGAAGCTGAACAAAGTCTTTGGTTTATGATGTTTTTGTCTCAGAGGAATTTGTGTTTGTCTGCAATGATCAAGTAATTTAAAGCTAAAACCTTTATTTTATTTTATTTTCTGATGGTAATCTAGCTGAGTTAGGAAGCTCTATGTCTGAAAGGTGAATGTTTTGGTGAGTTTCTTAATCATTCGGTTCTGCTGCTAATGTTAACAACTTATAACATCTTGATTAGATCAAACTTTGATCTTTGAAGTTGAAAATGTGTTTGCCTGCAATGATCAAGTGGTTTTCTTGTGGTGCTATGTTAAAGCTGCGACTTATTTTTTGTTTTTTGTATATATCCGAGGAAGATCTAGCTTTAACTTGACAGTTCCATGTCTGAATGGTGAATGGTTGGATGAGTGCATTGATCAATTGCTTCTGTTGTTAATCTATGTGATCCGATCAATACATTGAATGGTGAATTTTGTTATGTTTATGCTTTTCATCAAGTCATGTTGTTTATGGTGCTTATGAACAATGTCACTTGTTTTTCTCTGGGAATAAACAGAGCTTTAGATTATCCTCGGGAGAAGGATGGAGCGCGTGTCCAAATGAGGCTATCTTACAACCCGGCTGCTCAGTTTTTACTTTTTCTTGTACAATGGACTGATTGCCACCTTGCCGGTGCCCTCGGTTTGCTCAGAGTTCTTATTTACATGGTACATTCTTTACGACTTCTCACTTCCTTTTCTTCAACTGCATTTTTCAAAACTTTTTCTTGTGATTTGTTTGATTAATCCGTTCAACTGAATCAGACCTATGCGGATGGGAAAACCACAATGTCGGTTTATGAGAGAAAAACCAGTATTAAAGATTTCTATGGTAATGCGCAGATTCAAGTGTTTGGTAACAAGTTGATTGTTATCCTTAATGCTTATCGGTTTTGCGGTGTTGTGAAACAGCTGTGATATTTCCGTCGCTGTTACAACTAGAAAGGGGTATCACAGACCTGGATGATCGCAAACAGAAAGAGGTCTGCAAAATACGGTACAGAAATAAAGATGAGACTGAAAGGGCCAACCTCTCGGAGATTGACAGCGAGAGAGAAGAAGAATGCGGGATTTGCATGGAGATGAACAATATGGTTGTTCTCCCCAATTGTACCCATTCTTTATGCATCAAGTGTTACCGCGATTGGTAAGTCAATTCTTTAGTGGATATCTCCTTCTGCATTCTATTTTTTTGTGGTGCATAATCGAGGATTCAATCATAACCGATGTTTTCTTGCAGGCATGGGAGGTCAGAGTCATGCCCTTTTTGCCGAGACAGTCTTAAGAGAGTAAACTCAGGAGACTTGTGGATGTTAATGGAGAAATCAGATACGGTCAATATGTATACAATTGCGCGGGAGAATAAGAAGAGGCTGTTTGTGTACATAGAGAAGCTACCTCTAGTGGTTCCAGATCAAGTGTTTGCGTCTTCTCCCTATGATTGCCATGTCAAGTGAATAAGAAGAAGAAGAGCTTGTGCAAAAGCCAAAACCGGTTCTGGTTAACTTTATCTGAATGTATATAATGTTTTTAGAGTAGTAGTAAGTGATATAGTAACCATTTCTGGGGGAAGTCCATTTCTACTTGCTTTTCTTTTTTAGCTGCATTTGGCTTTTGGTTCCCAAACTCTTGTTTCTATTGTACATTGATGAATGTCTAAAACCTCTTCTTCAAGAAGTGGCTTTTTACTCACAAATCTACACTCTGTTCTTGTTTCAGCTAACAAAGACTTTGATGCATGAGTCATATTCGTTCCGTGGGAATTAAAACACAAAGACTTGAAAATAGTTGATTTGAGAAACTGCTGTGATACATGAGTCTAATAAGAAGAATCAAATGTTGTGATGACAATATTCAACAACAAATTTAAACCGTGTTAGAGTTGTCCACAGAATCACGATTGAGACCAAAACCAAGAGGGAACAATGGTAAGTATCCATTTGATTCAATGTCAAGCGGCAACTGGTCTACGCGTTTGAACCAGCTCGCTGGTAACTTCCCTCGGAACTCATAATCTCCGAATATTACGTCAGTGATCCCTTGCCCTTCAGTACCAGGTAACCAAGCAGCAACCAGAGCCTCTGCCTTTTCAAGAACTTGCGGCTCAAGAACCATAGGCCGTCCTGAGAACAAGATCACTAGAGTCGGGATTTTCTCTGCAACCGCGGTTATAATCTCGCTACCATGGAAAGGTATTATGAGTTCTGAGTTATCCCCCATAGTCTCTGCATAAGGCAATTCACCCACTGCAACAATTGCATAAGAGAATCTATTCCCCGAGGCTAAGGTTTCCTTTGATGGTTTTTTCTCATAGATCACTTCAGTATTGTCTCCAACTGTTGCTTTGATTGCATCTAAAAGCGTTGTGCCTGCATTTTCAGATAATAACGTATATTAGATATTGGAACGAGACCATTTAGCCTAACCGATGTCGCTTTCCAAACCATATTGCAGTAGCTCTAAGTACCATCTGTGATCCTTCCGCTTTGACCATACATTGTCTTTGTCCATCCTCCACATTGATATCCAAGATCATCGGCATGCCCTCCAACCACTAGAATTCTCTCGGCGTTGCAATCTAGTGGCAGAAATTGTGCATAGTTTCCGTTCTTTAGCAGAACTAACGACTTTCTAACCGCTTCACGCGCCAATTCTCTATGTTCCTAAATGTGAAAACAGAGTTGAAATCATGTTCCCAAACATCTTTAACACTCCGGTCTAATGGCATTTAGTACAAGAGAGGTCACCTTGCAACCAACAGTGGGCAATAAAGATTGGTCTGTAAGAGGAAATTCGAAGAGACCAGCAACAAACTTCACTCTGAGTATTCTTTCAACAGCATCATCAACACGAGCCATTAGTACTTCCCCTGTATACACCAGATGTATCAGGTCTTGTATGAACTCTTTGTACTTGTAAGGTACCATCACCTACAATAACATTGATTCAATAATCTTTTCTCCTTCAATCATCCTAGATGGCAAACAATAATTTCACTACCATATCGATTCCAGCATTAATCGCGATTTTGATGCAGTTGCGGTAGTTTGAACCTGGTGGATCGCTAAGCCGGTCCAAACCTTCCCAATCTGAAACTATATATCCCTAATAACCAATGAAAAATATATGTAAAATCAAACTAATTCAAATAATAAACTTCAAGCATATTTAGATTATTTTCATATTCAATCAACCTTGAAACCAAGTTTCCGTTTGAGAACTTGTGTTAAAAGGAAATAGTGGGAGTGAAGTTTATCTCCGTTCCAACTGGAGTAAGAGGCCATAACGGTAGAGACTCCTTGAGCAATACATTTCTTATAGGGAGCAATGTGTTTCCTCTCCAAGTCTTCGTACGGCAAAATGGTGTTTCCTTCATTTATGGCCTTATCGGTACCACCATCTCCAACAAAGTGCTTGGCACATGCAACCACGTTTTTTCTATCGCCAAGTGACCAATTCCATGAGAAATGAAATGAAATCAAGCCATGGTGTTTATATATATAGTAGACATACCTTCCTGCATGAAAAGGGTAACCGCTGGTGTGTTCTTTCGATGGCTCGCCTTGTAGACCCGAGACAAGTGAAGACATTTCACAAACAATGCTAGCAACTTCACCATAGCTCTCATAGCATCTTCCCCATCTCGGATCTTTCACGGCCTGTAAGGACAATATTTAAGTTGACTAAGCATTCAAAATATTCAATCTTGGTGCTAAAGTCTAATTTTATAAGGGACTCACTGCGACACATGGAGCAAACGCCCAGTGAGCACCGCTCGCCCTTACTTCAAGTGCTGTTGCAGCTCCAATTCTTCTGACCAAATCCGCGTCTCTACAAAGTTACCACATGAACTGCCAATGTTATCACAAGCCAAACACAACATGGCCACAATAGATGCACCGATCTTGAACACAATCAAATGCTAATCAACTTACTATTTAATACTAATAGCTGGCTACTACTATATGGTGAGATTAGAAGGTAATATAGGAGTAACATGATCAAAAGTTCAAATAAGACCCAAACCAAGTGATGTTGAATTAGTCAAGACAAGTCTCATCAGAAAACAGCAAAACAGATAAAGTCAACCCTGTTGCTCAAAAGGAAATCAGACCTGGTGGCGCCGAGGCCAATGTTGTGGGGAAAGATGGTGGCGCCGTAGACGTCATTGTTGCCGTGAACAGCATCAATGCCGTAAATGATCGGAATTCCCAAACGCGACTCTAATGCTAATCGCTGGAAGCCGTTGATCATATCCACCCAATTCGACGAACTTGCATCCTCGAATGGCCAACTTCCTGCGCGGTTCAATACACTACCTGTGACAATATGACTTACTTTGTATCTTTAGTATTTTCATACGAAAAAGCAAAGAGAACAAAAAATAAAAGAATAGAGAAAATCTAACAAAGGATTTGGTCGTTGACCAAAAAACAAATTTAGAAATGCTATATATGTGGTTTGTGTGTACCGATTGTGAAATCTTTAATGGCGGCTTGAGAAGCGACGCTGCATTCGATCAAAGTCATCTGGCCGATTTTCTCAGGCAGAGTCATCCGAGAGAGAAGGTCCTTCACACGCGCCTCCACTGGCGCGTCACTGTTCTTGTAAACACATGACTTCTCATTGTCAACCATTTTCTGCCTCTTTCTCTTCTTCTTCTGACAATGTCACCTCTTCTCTTTATATATAGCCAATAATTAAAGTCTACATGTAAGTTAAAAGATTTTCCACAAAAAAAAGTTATAATTAAACACACCAATCATACATTATTTATAACAAGATTTATTTATTTGAATAGATCCGCCACTCATATAATCTCCTTCCTCACAATATATCTCCAACAAAATATTATTATTATTTTTTACATTTCAGCCCAAACCCGAACGGGAACAACGGATCATGCCCATCATCTTCAGCATTCATGGGCAACTGCTCCACCGTTTTGAACCATGAAATCGGCAACTTCCCAATGAAATCATAATCTCCAAAAACAACATCCGTGATACCATCTCCTTCAGTTCCAGGCAACCAAGCCGCCACCAAAGCTTCCACCTTCTCCAACACCACCGGATCCAAAACCACTGGTCGTCCCGTCATCAGAATCACCACCGTTGGGATCTTCTCAGCCACCAATCTCATTACCTCAGCCCCATCAAAGTGTATCGACGGCTGAGGATCGTCGCCTCTGGACTCCGCATACGGAGGTTCCCCAACGACAACGATAGCGTAGGAGAAATCCTTGCTGGACAAAGTCTCTTTCGAAGGAGTCTTCTCATAAATCACTTCTGTTTCCGCTCCTACGATCGCTTTAACAGCGTCCAAGACAGTTTTGCCTGCAATGGCCATGAAACAGAGAGTGTTAAAATAGTTAGCTTGTTGTACACGAAACTACTACTGTGGAAACAGAGTGTTTTTTTTAATGTTGTTGTTTTTGCTTACCGGTCGTGATTCGACCACTCATACCCTGCCAAGTTTTGGTCCAACCACCACACTGAAACCCAAGATCGTCTGCGTGAGTTCCTGCCACCAAAACTCTCTTGGCGTTTCGATTGAGCGGAAGAAACGGTTTCTCTGAATCTCTTCCGTTCTTTAACAGGACTAAAGATTTCCTCACCGCTTCACGGGCTATCTCTCTGTGTTTCTTGCAGCCGACAAACTTCAGCAATGATTTGTCAGAGAAAGGGTGTTCGAAAAGTCCGGCTGTGAACTTCAATCTCAGAATTCTCTCAACCGCATCATTGATCCTTGGCATAGGTATTTCCCCGGACTGCACCAGAGACGTTAGAGCATTCATGAACTGCTCATACTTATGAGGGACCATGACCATGTCCATTCCAGCGTTGATAGCATCTGACACACATTCACGGTAGTTCGAACCACGTGGTTCTCCCATCTTGTCGATTCCCGCCCAATCTGAAACCAAACATCCCTGCAAAACACATAGTTGAATGGATTTAATTAATAAATTTAATCACTTGTTGATCCAACCAGGAAAAAAACATTGTGATTCGATTCGACCTTAAAACCGAGTTTATCTTTGAGAATTTCCGTCAAGAGAAAACGGTCGGCATGGAGTTTGCGTCCGTTCCAACGAGAATAAGAAGGCATAACCGCAGAGACTCCTTGAGCAAGACATTTCAAGTAAGGAGCCATATGAATCCTTTCCAAGTCTTCGTATGAAGCTACCGTGTCCCCTTCATTTTTACCTTTGCCTGTACCACCATCTCCAACAAAATGCTTTGCACAAGCAACCACATTGTTTCTGAAAATATAACCAAAGTATAAGAATATGCAGAGCTCATTACGTGCTTATCAAGAAAGGTTGGACTACCTTCCAGCTAGAAAAGGGTAACCAGCAGGATGTCCTTGCGGCGGAGTTCCTTGCAGACCGGATACAATGGATGTCATGTTGCAGACAACGTCTGTGTCCTCACTGTAGCTTTCAAAGCATCTTCCCCATCTCGGATCTTTGCAGACCTGCGAAAGCCCACAAAACATGATCAGATATTGTTAATGTTCTTTTTTTCCTTTTTATAGTTTCTTGTGTTTTAAGAAACCATATTGTTGATTAGAAGACTTACAGCCACACAAGGCTCAAATGCCCAGTGAGCCCCACTTGCCCTAACTTCCAGAGCAGTCGCTGAACCAATCCTTTTAGCTAGATCATAGTCTCTGTCAAATTAACCGCAAGAAACTTGAAATTGCACGGTGTGTAGTATATGTATGAAACTATGAACTATGAACTATGAACTATGAACCTATTCTTAAACCAACAGATATCCAATTGTAGATTATTTTTGTTATAAAACCAAATTTAGACCAAAATCGAACTGACACATCTTAAGTTCGGTTCAGCATCTCCTCAACCGAATGAATCAGATTGTAACTCAAAAACCGTACATTATAATCTTTAACCGTACCGAGATCCAAGTGGGATAAAATATTTACCTAAACCGAACCGAATATCTTTGTTTATAATTCGGTTCATAAAATTTCCAAACCGATATTAGGAGTTAGGACGAACCTAGTGGCGCCTAGTCCTATGTTATGAGGAAAAATGGTGGTGCCATAGAATTTATTGTTGCCGTGAACGGCGTCTAAGCCATAAATGATTGGTATGGCTAGACGAGTCTCGAGCGCCGCCGTCTGAAAGCCGTCGATCATCTCCGCCCAATCCGCTGACATCACATCATTCCCTGATTTACCGGCGGAGTTGCATATGCTGCCTGAACAAAAACACAAAACAAAACGAAACAGTTTAGATTCATAATCCAAATCATTCAGTTATTGATGGATATTAAAAATCCTACCGATGAATAAGTCTTTGATGACGGTGGCTGAGGATACGCCACGGTGGATCTGAGTCATCTGACCGAGCTTTTCCTCAACTGTCATCCTTTGTAAAAGGTCTTGAATCCGATCTTCCACGGCTGCGTTTGGGTTCTTGTAAACACAGTCCATGCTAGGAACTTCTCCGACGTTGGTCATTTTCTCTCCGGCAAGTTTCCTTGAGTTTATTCGAGTTTAGAGTGTGTCCAGCAAAACTGTCTATTTAAACACAAAATTGACAAATCTTTTAATATAATTTTTATCAGTTTCTCTGTAAATGTTCACATGCCTCGAAGAACTATAGAAGTATAGCATATAGAAAAGTGATAGAATATCATCGACCCGTAGATAAAAGTGAGTATTAAAAATTTTACTCTGATATTTGTGATATGTCGTATACCTTGTCATGGTACATATATACATCACATGCATTACATTTTATGGTTTTTTTACCTACGTTGATGTAATATATGTCTAAATATTAAATGATGTCAATTCTATTTATTAGCATCATTTTACTATAATAAATATTTGCATCATTCAGTCTTGGCGATTAGGGTTTTCGCCGTCGTCGGTGTGCCTCTCGCTCACCGGCGAGAATCTTCTTCTT
>OVAQ01002404.1:0-10786 GCA_900406345.1 Erysimum cheiri | reverse complement strand
GATTCTTGTGGTGGACTTGTCTTCTTTTCCCCCTCGACAACTTTATCTGATTTCGAGATCCCTGCTTCAACCTTATCATGCTTCTTTCCTTCTTCTGGATCAGCCTTCTCCTCATCTCCATCTCCTTTGTTTTCTACTTTAGTTTTATCATCTGTCTTGTTTTGGATTGTGTCTTTGGTTTCTTGTGGTGGACTTGTCTTCTTCTCTCCCTTTGATTTCGATTTCTCTGCTTCTACGTCATCTTGCTTCTTTCTTTCTTCTAGACCAGCCTTCCCCTTATCTCCATCTCCTTCCTCTTCTACTTTGTTTTTTCCTGTCTGATCGTCTGGCTTGTTCTTGATCGTTTCTGTTGCCTCTTGGGAAGTAACTGTCTTCTTCTCTTCCTCGACGACCTTGTCAGATTTTGAACTCTCTGCTTTTACCTCTTCATGCTTCTTCCCATTTTCTAACTTAGCCTCTTCTTTCTTACTACTTACTCTATCTTCTCCTTTCGTCTTCTCGCTCTTCTGTTCCTTCTTCTGCACTTGGTCATCTTCTCGTTTCGTCTCTGTTGCAGGACCTCCTTGGTTCTTCTCCATCTCCTCTTTTGTTATTTCTCTGTACTCCTCTGCTTCATTAGTTTCCTCACTCTTTTCTCCAGGAAAACAAGCCCCCCACGCAATCTTGAGACTCTGAAGTTGCTTAAGACCTCTCAACGACCCCATTAGATTTTCCACCTCGAAACCTGATTTGTTTACGGTTATGCTTAGCTTCCTCAGATTAACAAGGTGTTTTACTGCACAATTCCCTTCATCATCTGACTGACTAATCACAAATCCTTTAAGAACTTGTAATCTACGAAGATCTGCAATCCCTTTAGGCATGGAATCTAGCATATAACACTCTGATACATCTAAGTAAATCAGATTCTGAAGTACGCCTATATCTTCAGGAAGACCCTCTAGATTGTAGCATGCTTTAAGATCCAAGATTACTAGTTTGGGGAGCAAGCAAATGTAGTTTTCGAGCTTCTCGATCCTTGAGATCCCTTGAAAACTTGCAAGCCTCAGATTCTTCAGGGACTTCATATTCTCAAGAAACTTTGTGCTCTCAACTTCAATGTGACGCTTAGCCGTCCGTTCCCATCTTCCCAAATAAAGCACTCTAAGTGAATCCATTGACTGAAACCACTTGAATGTGAAGTCAGGGTACCGTTCAGAGGAATTGAAAACCGTCTGCAAGGTTTCGGGTTTCATTACAGATACTTTCGCCTCTTGTTGCAGCGAGGAACCTTTTACTAGGCAGACCTTTGCCTTTGGTGATTTTTTCATGATAAGCTTCCCTTTTGAGCTATAGAGTTCAAATAGATCCAGTTCTTCGGCTAAGTATATAACTGCAGAATGCACATGAGGCTCCATCTTATAACTACTTGGTTTCAGTTTCCTCTCATCTTCGACCGGCTCAAGTAATCTTTTTGCTGAGAATTCATCAAGAACTCTTGTTACTGAGTTTTCAGAATCATCACAATCGATGAAACCTTCTCCGATCCACCAATACATCAACATTGTCCTTCTAACTTCTCCGTTTTCCGGGAACACAGCGAAGGACAGCAAGCATAGCTTGTGAGTGAAGTCAAGGCCTTGAAATTTCTCCAAAACTTCTTCAAAAGCTGAGGACTCTCTGAAATGTTCAGAAACGTGGAGGCCCGGCAAGTATATATCGTTCCCGTTCTCATTGATCTCATCATTTTCCTCAGCGGTTTGAGAATCCGTGATGTTTATCTCTCTGGTTGATTGTGTGTTGAGCAATGATGGAATCTGGCACTTCAAGGCGGATACCTTCCTTCTGATTTCCTTGAGATCGTGAGCGCGGGACCTGATTGAGTCCGTCTTCTTTAGTATAGCTCTTAACTTAGTTGAACGAAGATCACGCTCCAATGACTTGCTCATATTGGTTTGAAACTCTGTCAAGTTCCTAAATGCAGTTATCATCTGAAGAATGTCATTCTGCAATCTCTTGATCTCAAGTTCTGCATCTTCTTGATCTTCGTCAATGTATTGTCTGCTTCTTTTGCTTCCGCCTTGACTGCCTCCGCTGTCGCTTGCTTGGTTGGAAGCCTCGTTCTTCACCTTACCAAGTTTCTTAAAACTTTCTCTGAACTTTCCCCACCAAGATGTTTTCTTTGCCCCAATTGTTTCGCTTCGTTGTTCATTGTTGGCGCTAACAGTAGCTTTCTCCGGTAGACTACTAGTGTTGGCCTTCAGGTCAGACTGTAACTGAGATAAGACTTTGATAATCTTATCGATATTACATTCTTGCTCCGACATGATCAGAATGGTATAACGAGTTCCTGCAATTCCCAACAAAGGATCAAGATTTTGATGTGATTGATTCAACTACGTTTGATGCAGATCTAACAGCTAATTTAGTCTGCCATGGGACTATTTTAAAAACCAAGTGAAGGTCTATCATTCAAGCATATATCAGACAATAGTGAAACATTAACCCGATGAAGCGAAGCCAAACTAATAAAACTTTACATGTACTAACCATTATGAAAAGACAAGAAAACTGCATATTGTTTATTTAAAGAAACAAAGCTTTATGATCTTAAGTTATTGTCTACATTTTTTTCTATGCAAAACTCAAATTTGGTAACCTCATAAATCATAATTTTGCAAGTGAAGGAGTGTTATGTCTCCAACGATCGATATATATATGCAAAACCAAATTAAGAATAAGCAAAACATGCGTACCTTATAAAAGTCTTTTTACCAAAAAGATGTCATTCAAATGGTTTATTGAGCGATCCTTTGTTTCTGAATAAAAAAAAAGACAAGAAATCTTGGTTTTTATAAATGTAAATAACTTACCATAGAGATCGAACAAAGACAAAGGAAAAGCATCTAAGACACTGTTCTTTGCTTCCTCATTAGGCGAAGAAATGGAATTATATATGGGAGAAGAAAGTCTAATGTGGGAAAAAGAAGAAGAAGCAAAGTATCGATATCCATGTAGTACAACATGACCCTTAAGCTGCAACAGATTCATGGTTACACTAAAACTTAATCCATCTTATCGATGTGTAACCATTTTCTCCCAAAATCCCCAAAAATCCAAACTTTTATTGGAAGCCCTAAGTTAATCTTAAACCCTAGAATATTCCTTGTAAGACAAGGTTCTGAGCAAATAAGACTTTCGTCTCTACTCATATAAACATTTGGTTGCTCTACAAACTTTTTTTTTTTATAATTAGGGAGTGATCCGAACTTTTTTAATATTCGACTAATTCTTCAAGATGAGTGTGACCGTCGAATAGTTCATTCACCAGGTTTTCTAGTGGAACTAAAGTATGACACTATTTCGATTGGTCAAATAAAATCATGTAGTAAATTAATCGCGCGATTGACATAAACTTCTTTTTAATTAAGTTGGATTTTTAAGTGGAAACTAGTAGACCACTACTACTTGGTTTACAAACTGTTGCAAAATGCCATTCTAAAGCATTGAGTTGGTTGGCGGGACCAATTGGCATTGTCCGAATCAAGGTTACATCATTCGATCCATTATATCATTGATCAAAACCATGTTCCACATATTCGTTTGAGGGTCACTTAGATTATTGACTGTAAAAAAAAAAGATTATAAATATAACACTTGTTTAATGGAATACTTTATACTTCATTTAAATAAAATGCTAAAAACACTTAGTCACACACACACACACACAAACAGCTCAAAATCATACAATAGAATAATTACAAGCACCAATATTTTCGGACTTTTTCGTGGGTGGGTTTTGTTTTCTGGGCTCGGGCTGAACTATTAACTTTAGATTTAGACTCTATTACCATGTAATCATGTGGCCTCATCCAGAATCCATTACCATATGTGGGACAGAATGTGACTTTTGGACATTGATATTTCTCCAACAGTAACATTTTTGGGAACAGTGCTTGCAACTCTTTCCACTCAATCTTGAATTCATGCAGATGTTTCAAACGCAAGATCTGAACGGGCCATTGATGCTCGTCAGTGATTCGGCTAAGCGCTCCTCCTTTTATGGAGAGCTTTTCAAGTTTCTCAAGATTCNCTTGAATTCATGCAGATGCTTCAAACGCAAGATCTGAACAGGCCACGGATGCTCGTCACTGATTCGGCTAAGCCCTCCTCCTATTATGGAGAGCTTTTCAAGCTTGTCAAGATTTTTGGGATTTAACAATCTTGGAGGGTCCTTATAAGGGAAACTTTCTAGCTCCAATTTCTTTAAACTAGAAGGACCTTTGTGGTTTTCCTTGTCCTCTTTTGTNCTATATACTCACTTCCTTTACTAGTATCTTCTATTCTTCGGATTCGCCACGCGATTTTTAGACTCTCGAGTCGTGTGAGGTCTTTCAACGACTCCATTAGATTTTCCACCTTGAAACGGTTATTTTTTATAGTTATGCTTAGCTTCCTAAGATTCACCAGGTGTTTAACTGCACAATCCTCTTCATCATCTAACGGACCAATCACAAATCCTTTAAAAACCTGTAATCTTGAGAGATTTGCAACACCCTTAGGCATGTGATCTAGCTTAAAGCAGTTTGATGCATCCAAGTAAACTAGATTCTCAAGTAAGCCAATATCTTCAGGAAGAATCTGTAGATCGTAGCATTCTCTAAGATCTAATATCACCAATTTTCGGAGCTCGCAAATTGAGTTTTCGATATATACGACACCCAAGATCCCTTGAAAACTTGCAAGCCTCAGGTTCTTGAGAGCCCTGATATCTCTAAAATACTCTATTCTCAAAACATCGATTTGGCGCGCAGGGTTCCGCTCCCATCTTCCCAAATAAAGCACTCTAAGTGATTCCATAGACCGGAACCACTTGAATGTGAAATCAGGAAACCGTTCAGAGGAGTTGAAAACTGTCTGCAGCGTTTCCGGTTCCATTAGTGATGCTTTCCGGGCCATTCGTAGCAACGATGAACCTTTTACTAGGCAGACCTTTTCCTTGGACGATTTTTTCATGATAAGCTTCCCTTTCTTGCTATAGAGTTCAAATAGTTCCAATTTCTTGGCTAAGTATATAACTGCAGAATGCACATAAGGGTCCATCTTATAACTACTTGGTTTCAGTTTCCTCTCATCTTCGACCGGCTCAAGTAATCTTTTTGCTGAGAATTCATCAAGAATTCTTGTTACTGAGTATTCAGAATCATCACAATCGATGAAACCTTCTCCGATCCACCAATACATCAACATTGTCTTTCTAACCTCTCTGTTTTCCGGGAACACGGCAAAGGACAGGAAGCATAACTTGTGAGTGAAGTCAAGGCCTTGAAATTTCTCCAATACTTCTTCAAAAGCTGGGGAAAATATGAAATCTTTAGAAGCGTGGAGTCCAGGCAAGTATATATCGATCCCCGTCTCATTGATCTCCTCAATAGCGGTTAGAGAATCCGCAATGCTTACTACACTGGATGATTGTTTGTAGAGCAATGATGGGATCTGGGACCTCAAAACGGAGATTCTTCTTCTGATTTCCTTGAGATCGTGAGCGCGGGACCTGATTGAGTCCGTCTTCTTTAGTATTGCTCTTAACTTACTTGAACGAAGATCACGCTCCAACGACCTGCTCATATTGGATTCAAACTCAGTCAAATTCTTTAATGCAGACATCATCTGACCAAGGTCATTTAGCAATTTCAGGACCTCGAGGTCTAAATCTTCTTGATCGTCGTCAATGTATCGCCTGATTCTTCTGCTTTCACCTTGAACATCATCACTATCGNTATCGCTTGCATGGTTTGTAGACTCGTTCTTTACCTTACAAATCTTTTTAAGTTTTTCTCTGACCCGAACCCACCAAGATGGTCTCTTCTCCTCACTTCGTCTTTTGCTCGGCTGTTCATTGTTGTTAACAATAGCTTTCTTGGATAGAGGCATTTCACTTAGCAAAGTCTGTAACTCAGATAAATAGCGGATAATATTATCGATATTATATTCTTGTTGCGTCATGATCAGAATGGTAACGAGTGCCTGCAAATCCCTACAAAGGATGAAGATTTGATTTGTAAGCTATCCTCTTTTTCTGAATAAAAACACTCAAGAAATCTTCCTTTTTTTATAATATGTTAAATAACTTACCATAGACATGGAACATAGATAGACAGAGGAAAAACATCAAGACACTGTTCCTTACTTACTCATTAAACAAAGAAATGGAATCATAGGAGAAGAAAGTGGGGAAATAAAGAAGCAAAGTATCGATATCCATGTAAAACACATGACCCTTGAGCTCCCATAGATTTATATATGTTTATACCAAAGCTTAATCCATCTTATCAACTCCAAAAATCCTAACTTTTTTCCAAACCCTAAGTTGATCCAAAACCCTCGATTATTCCTTGTAAGACAAGGTTCGAGAAAATAAGAAGACTTTATTCTTTACCTATATATAAGGTAACCATCTTGTTTGTGAAAAACTGTTAAGTCTGTAATGTTTTGGTTTTAGGATGAAATTAGAAATAAAGCCAAAAGAGATTACAAATCCACACACACACACATAAGAGAGAAAATTATATATCTTATTTGATTTGTTTGTTAAAACTATCACTCTCCTACAACGAGTTTAGCTCTAGCATCTCCTTTATTGATCTGGAACTGATCTGCTAAACCGAAGTGAGCCATTAACAACCAAACAAAGTTAAGAAGCTCTCCACCTCTGCTAAGTTGTGCCACATGTTCCGTAGCTTTACAATGACTTGCTGCGTAACATAACAACTCAACCCACACTTTTTTCAACACTCTCCATTTCCCATCTCTGTCACTACTCTCTTTCAACCTCCGAAGCTCTTTCGCCAACATACTCGCATCGAAAAGAACCGACTTGCTTCTATCTCCCTTCACAAGTATTGGCTCAATATTGTTACTAACCGATAAAACCGTCTCACTCGCTCGTTTCATATCTCTAGACTCTTTCATTTGCCGTCCTTTGAAAAACCTCTCAGCTTCAGCTTTCGTGTCTCTGAACCGTATAGTCCCGATTCCCGCCACTTCCGACATCAGTTTCGGACGCATTATCAACAAATACATCATGTAATCCGATATAATCTTGCAGAATTCGCGGTCATCGTAAATTTCTTTGCTTAGTTTCTCAACCTCACCACCTTCTTCCTTTTGAAAACAGAGCTCAGTAGCTATATGCCAAAGGAGGAGACTTTGATCATAATCAACTTTCTCTATATAACGCATCAATGTATCAGTTTTCACCAGTTTCGAATCTCGTAGAGCCCATTCTCCTCTCGCCCAAGACACTTTCTTTGCAACTTCAGGTGTTTCCGCAAAGTCGGACTTATCCTTCAGCTCATTGAATATAAATTCCCATTGATTCTTCGTCAAAGGCTCTCTAGATATGAACGTGATCTCATCTAGATAAGATCTAACACTGAAGATTCGATCAATGTATTCCCAGAGGACTCTGAAAACTTCAGGAATACCCGCAAAGAACACGAGGTATAGCGGGTAAACTGTGTAATGAATCATCGGTTTCTTCATAGACCATTGCCTCAACGCGCTTCTGGTTGATCTATTAACATTCCTGATCCCTCCACA
This sequence comes from Erysimum cheiri, assembly GCA_900406345.1. Classification (NCBI taxonomy): domain Eukaryota; kingdom Viridiplantae; phylum Streptophyta; class Magnoliopsida; order Brassicales; family Brassicaceae; genus Erysimum; species Erysimum cheiri. The sequence goes on along the minus strand of OVAQ01002404.1, from coordinate 3,205 downwards.
CAACATTTGGATTCGTCTAATAACCGGACCGAATATGAAAACCAAGGATTCCCACACTAAAACGTTGCAGTTTCTCTTCTGATGGATTCTTGAAACTTTGGCTTTCAGACAAAATCCGATGAAGTTGAATCCGTAGATCGTGCCTGACCATCTCCGTGACAAAAACCGCGTCGTGAGCACCTCGTGGGTCTGGTTACCGTTGCATGTATGATTCTTCCACTGCGGTTTCCTAAACCCGAGAAACCAATTGAATAAAGAGTCGATAGAACTCTTCTCTTCATCGGGATCATCCTTAAGCTCGCTCAATACCGCGAATGTCCAATCTGAGAACAAGAACATGACCATTGACGCGAGATCAAGCGCAATACCAACTATAAACAAAATGTAAGTAATCACAACATCTGCTTCATGAAGATCCCCAGACTTAAGCGGTCTACGATGGAAGACAAAGAAGGCAGAAAGAAGTGATCCAAACGCAATGAGCCGAAACAGAGTACCGACTATAGTATGAAGGATTGCGGTTTTCGTATACATTGATTCGTATAGAAACCCGAGCTCGGTTTCAATAATCCGAAGAGCTTCGCCCGGTTTCAACTCTTTGAAGAAATCTCTGCTTTCGTCTCGCTCATGGAAACTGAAAATGAGATCAACAACAAGACCTTTGAAAGTGTTGAAGAATTTGAAGCCGTATTGAACGATTTCGAGATCGGTTAAATCCCGGTCCGGTCTAACGAGTGTAGGTGGTCTTTCGTGCTTGTCGGGTTCCTTGATTAAGAGGATATTAGTTGGAAGATTTGAATCTTTTTTGGAAGCGTATTCTTCCATTAGCTTAGCGTAGTTAGGACCAGAGTCTGCTGGTTGAAGCATTCTGTCTTTGAATTTGTCTAAGCTCGCTGAGTACAATGCTCGTGTCCTCTCCACATACTTAATCGTTCCGGTGATGAATAAAAGTGTGATTGGTGGCCACAAGACGTTTTCCAGCGATTGCACCACCGCATAAGCACCTGAAAACAGCATAAAAATCATCTATTATATATTCCCTCCATTTCATATTATATGACGTTTTAGAGAAATTCTTTTGTTTTAAAGTTTAAACTAGATCATGACGTTTTCAATTTTCTATGCAAAAGTTATTATTAGATAGATTGTATTTACGTATATATACATTATGATGTTTTTGTTTAAAAAAAAAAGAATTTAATATTTTCTTAATTTGTGTGCAGAAATCTAAAACGACAAATAAAACAAAACGGAGGGAATATTTAGTTTAACTATATTTACATTATATGCCATTTTAGAACGTCTCTTAACATATTATTGCTTAAATTATTAAAAAGTTATACAAATTTAATATGTGCATATATGTTTTGGAGTTTGTACAATTCAACTCTACAAAATCACATTATCGAATTTTTCACTAGAATTCAACTCTACATAATCACATTATCCCGCATTGTATAAACAACCAATAAAAAGCCTATATTACATTTTACTATATAAGTGACAAATAGTGTTCTATCTTCATGCAATGCACATATAATGTGTATTCCAAAGATATCTGAATCGTGTTCACTCGTTTTTTACCTGCAAGCGCTTGAGAGACGAGGCCAAACAAATGACGTTGCCATAATGCATTATCCTCAAGAGCCAACGCGGTTATCGTGTCCGGACCACCAAGATGCAGCAACAAGAACGGTGCCCACATAGCAAGTAGCTTCTTGTTTTTTGGAGGATCGTCCGGTTCTTGTTCTTTCCCTTGGTTCTTAGTGATCTGAGACACCGCATAGTTAGCAGTCCAATCCGCTAAAAGATACGCGGTCCATAGAACCATAGCGAGCCACTTCCTTGATGTGCGTTTCCTCATCGGTGCGAGGAAGATAAGAGACGTTTGGAACAACAGAGACAGTATCACAAGTGCTCTGATGTTCCATTCGTCTAAGATCTTTTTTAGTGGTGGTGGAAACACTTGCATTGTTGCTCGTTAAGTATCAAATTTGCTGTTTCATGCTCTCTTACTCAGGGACAGGGTGTATATATATGGAGAGGGGGAAGATCGATTAGATTAATTGTTAATTATTTGACCGAAAATTTATAAAAGAAGCTATTTCATAACACGTGAATTGTTTCAGTGTATATTTTTTGCATTCCTTTCTTATATTCCACGGTAACTCTTTGTGTGTCAGAATATAATATTCTTTCCTTGTTGATATTAAAATTAAAAAAAATCATACTTCACTCTTTCACACACGTTACTTAAAATAGTACAAGGATTTTCTGTTTTTGGCTTCATTTTGTGTAACTGACAAAAACCTTTTTTTTTTTTTTTTTTTTTGTCAACCACACAGTGATTAAAAATTAACTTCATGATTGGTAATCCAATCTGGAAGAAAAGAATATACAAACGAAATTTCAGAAAATCGCACTCTAGAAGAGCGAGTTAAACAATCTGTCTGAGAATTACAAGGGCGGGGAATACTAGAAAGAGAGAATGAAGGAAAAGAAACACGAAGCAGACCAATCTCATCTAGCAAATATATTGGAGAAAGCGGGCCACTCTTCAGGAGACTGCACCATAGAGACTAACTATGTACAATCTGTCCCGAACGTCTGACAAGCAAGTCTTCTTGAGAGAATACTCTTCATAGCCTATAATAACGCTTCCATCTCCGCGTGTAAAGGGGAGGGACTCCTCCGGTGGCATTTTGCCCCAAGAACTACTGATTGATTATCTCCCTGAAAACACCACCATCCTAGCCCCATTGTTGGATCCGAAAGTTTCCACGAGCCGTCAATCCGACAAAAACCTATGTTTTGAAGTGAAAAATATTTTAAACAAGATCCTAGATATATATTTTTTTTTTTGGTAAAATGAAAAAATTTTATACCTTTTTATTTGCGACACCGATTACAGGAATAGAAAAGAAGACGAAAAGACCAAAATCTACGATTAACAACAAGAAATACGATAATAAAAGCATAAGCGATAACTAAACAAAATAAGCCCGAAGAAGAAACACTGATTCTGGCTTACTACCATTCAAATCCTAGCTTACTAGGAACCTGGACATTTGTTTAAAGATTTCAATTTCTTATAACAAATCCATGCAAATTCTGGCTGATTTCGTTGATGCGTCGAAAATCTTTGTCCTTAATCAAGATTCAGAAAAAAAAAACATCTGATGTACACTGCTTGAGATTATAATCA
>OVAQ01002403.1:806-12938 GCA_900406345.1 Erysimum cheiri | reverse complement strand
CGGAGACTCCGATTCCAATTCCAATTCAGCGATCGCGGATGAATTTGGTTGGAAAACGCGTTTTAAAATCGCGGCGGGAGCAGCGAGAGGATTGGAGTATTTACACGAAATCGCAAACCCAAGAATCATTCACGGTCGATTTACATCATCGAATGTTTTGGTAGACGAGAAATCAACGGCTAAGATTTGCGATTACGGATTTGGGTTTTTGATTCCGATTGAAAAATCTGGAATTTTTCAGTATGTTGAAGAAGGTTATTGCAAAGAGAGTGATGTGTATGGATACGGTGTCGTTTTACTGGAGATTTTAAGTGGAAGAAGAAGTGAGAATGGTATGATCGTGAAATGGGCAACACCATTGATTAAAGAACAGAGATTTGGTGAGCTTTTAGATCCGAGAATCGTTGTTCAAAGTGAAATTAAGAGTTTGGTTATAAGGTTGGCGAAAGTTGCTTTGGCTTGCGTCGGGAATTCACGGAGGAGTCGGCCGTCGATTTCTGAAGTGGCGGCGATTTTGAATAGTTTGGAGAGAGAAGGGGGTTGATTTTGTATAATTTGAAAAGTTTTGGGGGAGTTTTAGAGATAATATTGGGAATTGAAGGGTATAGTTGTTATTAGTTGAACAGCAACGTAAATGCTGTTTAATTGCCGTGTACATTAATATGGTTTTAAGAGATTATAGAATTCGGTTTTTAATATGAATCAGTTTATTAGTGTCCATTAATGATGTTGTTGATTGATTTTAACAATTCAAAATGTTTTGGGGTTTTACATAGAAAACTGAAAGTTAATTATATGATTTTTTTAAGACGTATAAACTCAGTTTCATCGAAAATAAATCAGTTAATCGATTAATGTTACTCTGAATCAATCTACAAAATCTTTTAAAAGTATATCTAATTAAATATTGATATAAAATTAATTTTTGCGTGCTTTATCGGAAACAGTCATAGATTACGAGGGGTTATAATTAAATATAGTTAAGTGTGTACGAAAGAATATTTAACTCATTCTGATAATTTGACGAGACTTGGAAGATAGATTTTCGTCAAAATTGGACGGTGGACCTAATCTTACACCTTGTGGAACAAGTCATTTTTTTCTTTTTTGGTGAAAAATGTTTGGTAGAATTTTATTGTTGTTATGTAAGCTGGCATAAGTGTTAAGTACTTGATTAAATGTAAAGTTTTTATGAATTACAAATTTATTACAAATTTTTAATAGCCTTTGTAAACTGTAGTTTTTGAATATTGACGTAGACTTGTTCTCATGAACTTTTGTATATATTCATTTTATTCAACAGTTGTAAGATAAGGAGTTACTTTGTAGATTGGAAACGTAATTTGAAAATACTGTTAGGATAGTTTTAAGAAGGTAATTTTAAATGATTTTATCATCCGTTTTTGCAAATAAATGATCAACGGTGTACTCAACATTTTAAATCGCCTATAAGAACCATTCTACTCTCTAACCAATAATAACAATTCAACAATACATTTAATAGTTTAACTAATTTCTCCTCTTGGTGTCACATCTCATGATACAAGTCAAATATAGAAGAGATTATCACATGAAGTTAAAAAAACAACTATTAGAATCATTCCTTTAAAAACCAATTAGTCAATACAGTTGACTTAGAATTGAAGAGTAAAAATCCAAAGCAAACCGGTCGATATCTCAAACTCGTAACAGAATTCTGATAAACATTAAAAAAGTCTTAAAATCAAAAGTCCAACACCAAACCGACTCAATCCCCACACAAATTTAATACCAAGAGTCCAAGACAAAGACACACACTCATAAAAACCCTACAACATGCTAATTCGGTTTACTTTCCTCAGTACCAAATAAACCGATAAAATTGATAAAACATTACTCAAAGTCAGAGCCTTCCTAAATCCAACTCTTTACTAATCTCTAAAGATCGGAACTTTGAGATTAAACATGTTTTTATCTCCTTACTCTGTACAGAGTCTTGTCCTAAGAAGAAGTGGCTCCTCTTTGTCGCTTTCTCTCTTCCTCTTTCTTGGGAAGAACATGAGTTTCATACAAAGCAAGAATCTCTTTCTTGTTTTGATGCCCTCGGTTCAATAACAAATGTCCACAATCATACTTGGTCAGTTCATGCTTTAGACTTTGCACAGTAAGCTTCCTGTAATCTTCTGCTTCTTCCTCCTCCTCGCCATTGTCTTGATGGCTATAAAAGTCCTCATCACCTTCGTCAGTAGGACCGTGATCATCTCCTCTTGCGCTTCGAGCTCGTTTATTAGTCCTCAAGATTCTATCACTTGTTTCTCCAATGTCCATATCAACAGCATCTTCCATTCTGGTACGCTTCCCACGAGAAGAACTGGCAGCTCTGACTTTGTTTTCAAGTGCAGTTTCTTTTAACCTAGCTTGAGCTAATTCTTGCTGAAGATTATCAACGCTTGCCTGTGCGGCTTGCAGCTCAAGAGAAAGAGCTTCAGCTCTTCGATTTGCAGCGATATGAGCCTTACGCTCTTCATCCAACAGCTTTTCAAGTGACTTCACGTTATGAGCCCTCTGTTCATTGGTTGTCTTTAACAATGACTCGATTTCTTTCTCTCTTTCTTCGACTCTTGCTTCTAAGATTGTAACTTTGGAGACAGCCTCCATCTCAGACACACGAAGTCTATGCAATTCATCCTCCAAGTCAGTCCTCTGTCTCTCTAAGTTTTCGACTTGCCTCTCAGCTCGTTCGATCTGAGCAAGTCTTTCCATTGCCAACTTCTGACTCTCACTTTTCTCCTTTTGGGAAGTGACAGCATCAGTGCGAGCTTTGTCCGCCAGTTCAGTAGCACGTTTAGCTTCTATTTCAGCTACCTTACATCTCTCTTTGACTTCATCGAAACTTTGAAACTCAGATCGATACTTTTGTTCCATACGGATTTTCTCCTGCTCCAACTTGTTAGCCTCTTTTTCATATGCTAGAGCCTTTGTGTTGGCACTGTCTAACTTCTCAGTCGTTTCCCTTAATGCTAGTTTCAGCGATGCTAACTCCACATCAAAGCTTTTAATTTTTGACTCAGCCACCTGCAAAAGATACAACACAAGCTAAGATCCACATTCCATAAAGTTTCAACTGATTCAGCAAACTTATAAGAATGCAAGGAGCAATAAGTAAATTACTTCGCACAGATGTTTACAACATAGGAAGATAAATAAACAAGACGAGGTTAACATAGATATGCTATAATTTTAAAAAGCTCACCTTCAACTCTGATCTTAGAACCGTTAGAGACTGCTCTGCCTTCTCAAGTTTGGTAGCCTTCTCCTTAAATTCTTCATCCTGAAATTTATTAACGCCGAATATTAATGATATACTGATGATTACAAGCTTAAAGTGTTCCCTTTAACAAATGGGACAAAGAAAGATACCTTCTCAGCTAAAGTCAAACTAAATTCCTCCCTAAGAGCATCTTCCCTCGATTGTGTTTCCTTGCCTGAACGTTCTTGCACTGAAGCAGCCTTTTGAAGAGCAGACCTCGCCTCTCCGACAGCATAATCATACTTCCTTTTCCAGTCCTCAGTCTCTTCTTGAGCGGATTTGGCTTGTTCTCTAGCTGCAGCAAGCCTCGCTTCAGAAGTAGTACTTCTTGTCCTAAGGACTTCCATTTCAGAATTAAGCTGATCTTGAACAGCTTTCTGCTTCAAAAGAATCTGGTCATAATTTCTTTTCCATTCTTTGATTTCTTCTTTTTTAGATTCCACGGTTTTAACCAAAGTAGAGCATCGCTCGTTCAGCGAACTATTCTCCCCCTGTAGTTTACTTATGCGCTCTCTGTATATATCTTCCAGCTTCTTCTTGTCATTGTTGGATTCATCATAACGTTTCTGGTATTCCAACTTGTATCTCTCGCTATCATCCAACTGCTGCTTTAGATGTTTCATTGCATCTTCAACAGACCGGAACTTCACTGCAAGTGAGTTCTTCTCTATAGCAATGCTATCTATAAGCCTTTTGGTCAGATCATATATCGGTCCTTCCAAGCTGCATGATTAAAAATACCAGATCACAACATGCCCAAAAGACATGAACGCACCTCTAAAGACATGAATGCCTAAGTGCTTCAAACTTTTCATTCCAAGGATGCATAAATGAAAATAGAAAAATACCTTTGTTGCAAGAATACGGAAAGCTTCTGCCATTTCCCCGGGCCATGGCAAGATGCTTCATATTCTGCCAAACGAGCTTCTAAAACCTGAGACAGACACAGTCGATCATTACAAACAAGAAAAACAAAACAATCACGGGTGCTTTAATCCCTAATTCTTCTATTAAAAAAGACGATATCCACAGATAACAAACCTTTACAACATTATCCATACTTGCATTGGAGGCATGGCAAGCTGCTCTCAGTTGCTTTTCCATACTCTGGATAGCACTCGTGCATCGCAAATCTGCCTCCATGAAAGCGTTCTTCTTGTAATCCTGAATCACCAAAATATTGTCTATATCAGCATAAGACAGTAAGAGGAACACAAGCATGTGAAAGATGAGAGACTGAGTTATTTAAAACACTCGGAATTCAAAATAAGTGATTATTACTGAACGACACTGTTTTAGAATCTATTACCGCAAATTTTTTCTTCAAGTCCTTATGGAGAAGATCTTCGTATTTTTTTCTTGCTGGACCAGCCCCTACAGCATTAGCGTTAAACATAGCCAAAGCTTTTCGAACTGCTTCTTCATGTTCTTCCCTCAGTGCACCCTACATATAGAAGCGTTAGAATGAATCATAAATTACAAATATCGAGAGGGCCGGCTAAAGCCAAAGTACTTACTTCTTCAGGAGCTTTCGATTGGTCAAAGGCAGCCATATAGGCTTCTAAACCAGAATCATATGCTCTTCGACACTCAGTTTCTTCGACACTCTAAAAGGACATAGTCAAGAAAAATCACTTTTTAGAGTAAGTCAGGGAAAATAGGGTAGAGAATGCATTAGTAAAAACATCCTAACTGAGCTCCACGATCGTCTGAATAACAAAGATGTCTGAATGCAATAATCAACCATATGTTTACCCATTCATGATGAAATGCATCAGATGTAATATATGGCCACATTATGTAAAGTAAACCTGGCCATATCCAGTAAAATCTTTCAAGTCTCAGATATCGCATCTATGAAAAAGAATGGCTTTTGATAAATGTATTGAACATCCACAGAGGAAGAGATATCAAACCTGCCAAGATGAGGTTATTGTTGGCACGGCACCGTTATTCAATGCATCCAGATAAGACTGTGTAATACCGACAAGAATAGGACCGGTCATCATAGTACCCCCCAATTGTTTGGGCCTCGTCTTCTCAAAAACAAACTTGGTAAATGCATCCAGGCCAGCGCCAAATTCAGGTCTCAATTTGTCCAACTGCATAAACACACAGGATATTATGCAACCAAGCATTAAACAAACAAACAAACCATTGCAGGATAGTATTATAGGTTAAATGGCAAATACAGAATTATACTAACCGAAATTTGATCAAGTCTCTGGAGGTCCTTTTCATTGTTCAGAGGTCTTACAAGGGTAAAGCACTCTCTGTCCGGAAAAAGAGCACGAATTGAATCTCGGATCTGCAAAGACATTTTTTTCATTTACACTGACTAGCAATTATTCTGGCAGAAGAAATACACTTGATCACCACACCCAGCTTTCTCAAGATTACCTGATTATCTAAATAAACATACTCAAAAAAATAAAATAAAAATTACCTCATTTTTGGCACCAATATCTCCTCCAGTACCTTGAACTGGCCTTAAAGCAATTTCTAGATAGTCACGTGGAGTAATCTTCCGATTATCTTCCACTAGATCCAAATAAAAGTCCTACAGTAGAATATATCAATGTTACTACTTATCTACAAGCAATACTATCTACAAACAAAATTAAAGAAGTATTACCCTCAAGAGCCAGACAAAGATGGGAGAAAACATCCCAAGTTCAGAGCGCGAGCTTGTCCCTCCAGAAGCTTTTACACGGATATGCTTTGTCATTTGAGTGACAAGAGAAAGCCGGTCGAGTGAAGCTTCATCAATACCTCCCATCTAAAAACATACAAACAAAAACAACATCTAAGCAAAACCAAGAGAAAAAACAATTTTACAAAGGCAAACTAGAAATTTAACCAACCTGATTGTATACAAACATGCTTGACAAAAGAACAGCTAATGAGAATATCTGAGTGCTGTAGGTACCCTGTGGCATTCGGAAGAAGGTGAATCAGAACATGCTACTAAGTAAGAAAATAAATTAGTGAGTAGTAACAGCAAAGCAAATTCGCAGGTAAAAATACAAATTTTCTTCTTACCGTTTGGTCATAAGCATCAATCCCTTCACTATCTAACAACAAAAGATTGTATTCAGTTCCATCAAGAGCTGTTCTTTTAATAGGAGAACTCCACAACCAAAGCCCTTTGGTACACGGCTTGTGTGTTGATGCTACTTGAAACCCATTACTGCGTCCAAGAAGCTACAAAAACGCAACATCAAGCACACCTAACAAATCAATTCAAGATATACACAATGTACACAGAAACCATCTCTTAAGTTACAAAAACAACACCCCATTACTGATTCCAAGAAGCTAACAAATCAATTCAAGAACCCTAATTTGCCAAAACCCTAGACCTCAAAAAAATCTACACAAACCCAATTAATAAAAAAAAAAAAAAAACCATTTTTCCACGAAAACCCAAAAACGAACTCTTAGAGAAGAAACAAAACCCTAACCTGATTCAAAATAAAGCTCTTTCCTTGACGAGCCCTACCACAAACCGAAACAACACCAATTGGTTCCTTAACGAGTTGCAAAGTAGCAACAGCTTCAGGGTCCATACGAAACTTCCCTTTCTCATCACAATACACTAAACGAATCGGTCTCGGTGGACCCGTCACTGGAGATGAAGACGCCGGAGACGTCGAAGGGTATGATCTCGGTGACGGAGAAGCAGAATCAGACGGCGAATCCTTCCCTCTACTAAAAATCCTCCGCATCTCCGCAAATTTTTCTTGAAATTCGAATTCCGAAGATTCGTTCGTCTACTTTTGATTTCGCTCAAACTCTGCAATTTCCTAAATTTACTGATTTTGAAAAAGTGGGGAAAAGGTGAAGAAGAGAGAGAGACCTAAAGAAGATCCGTCGCGAGAGAAAGACAGCGATTAGAGTGGTGTCTAGTAGGCCCACTTGTTTCATATGGGCCTTTTTTGGCCCAATTGTTCAGTTTCTACTTTTGTTTTTTCTGTTACCCAAGTTTATAATAATAACCCATCTAAATTTTAATTTTTCTAAGTCTCTCACTTTTTTTTTTTTTTTTTCAACATTTGGCCCACAACTGGCCGGCCCATTAGCCTAATTCCTACAAATTGTAGGGTCGAGAACTTGATCACTGGTGTGATGGTGTCTGTCTTAAGTGGACTTATCATATGCCACTAGACTACAGTCACTTCACAAGTCTCTGACTTCATTATTCGCGATTCATTATTGTTTGAGTTTGAAATTTGAATATTTCCGATTAATTTTCAATAAAACTTCATTTTTGACAAACAATTTCTAATGAGGTAGACCGTTGAATTTTGTTGTTTTTCTTGTTGCGTGTCCATAGTTCTAAATTAATAAAGATCAACTGTTTTTAAAAAACCGACTTCTACTAGTTTCATATATGTGTCATATATTTCATAACCCAAATTTTAAAACTCCAACCGGAAATTAAAAACTCCATTAAATTCTATTTTATTTGATAACCAGAGGACTCCCAAGTCGAAGCCTATACTAATCTTTGGAACTACAGAAATTCGAGTTTTTTTTCCCCTAAAAAACTATGAGTAGTCTCAAACAAACATAGATTCATGTTCAAATGAACTTATTAAGATAGAGATGCAAAACTGAAAATGAAATAGCTCATTGAGCTTTATTAAATACAAAAAAATATAAAAGACAGAAAGAGATTTAAGTTGTCACCAAGACCAAAGAGATTATAGATTTATATTTCATAAATGTGAAGGATAGTTGTTTTTTCAACAACTCTCAAAATTACAATAGAAATTCTCATATCATAGACATTTATAGGAGACTTGTTTTGTAACCCTAAAATATATGGGCTAATTGACATTGCATTGGACTTGTTGGCACTACAATCGAGTTGTGTTTTATGGCTCTAACAAAAACGTCTACCAATAGTCAAACAGTAAAATACAGAAAAAAAAATTCTAGAAATGCTCAAAAAATCGATCATTAAACCCATATGACACTCTATAAACAAGAGCCATCAACCCATCACAGCTTGGTTGAAACTCTATTGAATTGAACTTCTCTTTAAATATTTGCCTAGTATTATAAAGAAAGAGAAAAATATATATTGTCAAGCCAATCATTCAATTGTTAAGAAAAGATCGCGATGTGACCATGATATTTTTTTTTGTAAGACAAGTGGAAAATTAAATTTACAATATTATATTAGTCAAATCTATATAAATATATAATAATTGTTTTCAAAGATAGAGAAAATGTCTAAGANTACAATATTATATTAGTCAAATCTATATAAATATATAATAATACTCGTAATTGTTTTCAAAGATAGAGAAAATGTCTAAGTAGTTGCTTCCAAGAAATATAATAAACAGCTCATCTTTTCTTTTCTCTCTTTTCAAATATAATCCGTTAATGCTATATCGTGTGGACAATTTTAAAACATAAAGACGAGACGCTCCCGGAACATGCTCCGTGCGGCTTTCTCAAATCTCATGCAATAATTGATTAATTTCTTACGATCATAGATTAAGTTTGAATATAACCAAATATTGTAATAATTAATCAATTTGTTGAAAAATCCCAAGTTGGCAAATTGATTAATAATCAAATAAATTTGTTTTCAAGTACATCTAAAAGTCAACGTTTCAGGCAAAACTCCTCTCATCCTCTTGACAATTTGCTCCGCTTCGAAAGTCCGGTGATAAAGAGGCTGAGCCACCGAGTTCGAGTCGAGATAATACAAACAAATAACCATCAAAACCGAGTTGATAAACATTGGAACCGGTCCGAAAAGCCACAACAATAGATTAAGAGCCAAGTAAAGAGCCCTAAGACCCAACGACCAAAAGTTACCACCTCTCAAGACAAATCTCTTCACCATATCCGGCGGGATATCGTCACCGGGAGTGGTAATAAGATAGTTGGCATGTAAAAAACATCTCGTGGATTGAACAAAACAGCAGAAAGCAACGAGGAAACATATGAGGAGAGATGTGTATTTGATAACCATTGTGATTGAACTTGTGTCTCCATAGACAAAATGTCCCGTAAAAACCGTCATATTAACCGGTGAGCTTCCGATCCACGCGCCGATAAGTGAACTCAACGTTAAAGCAATTGACGCCATAAATGTTGAAGCTGATATACTGCTCGAAAGAACAGTTAAAGCACCACCCAATTCGTCTTTTCTTGCCTGTAATCATTTGAGCTAAACATTAGATTAATTAAAATCCATGTAACAAAAGAGTAACAATAATAAAAAAAAAAAAGTTGATAATTAGTTGAATAAAACATTTTATAGAAATTGATATTGATGATGTTGAAAAGATTGTAGTAAAGATCAAGAGATCACTTGCCTGCATGATACGGTCGACCCAAATGGATTTATCGATGTTCATGAAACCGATAATGGTGTGGTAAGGAAAATAAAGGATTCTATAGAGAAGAAAGAGATGGTAAGATAAAACTATGGTTAGTCCAAATGGGACAAGAACCAAATCTAAGTACTCTTTCTTCACAAACATCTCCATCTTCTTCCTTTCTCCACTTCTGTGCTATAATGTCTAGATTATTTATATATACACACACGCATATATGAATAGTTTTCTTTTTCTGCGTATAAAATAAAGAGTAAGGAACTGGAATATGGATAGAAAGTTGAGATTTAGAGGAATCTTGAACGTATGGAATATCCACTTTGCTTCATCTAATCTGAGTCGACTTATAAGTTATAATTAAGTATATTTTTGGAGATATAGACAGCTTAATGTAACTGTTTTGAATATAAAATAATAGTGGGAATTAAAAATACACGCAATAGTTATTAAATAATAAATAGATTGCATGAAATAGGATGTTCTTTATAGTGGAACATTGCGTATGCTATGGAAGATGGGTAATACAAAAGAAGATTGAAGAACAAAAAAAGTTGAAAAAGTTGCTAATTGTGAAGCCATTAGAAACGGATACTTTCTATTGTTTCCCTCATTTGAAACATTAAAAAAATCATTAGTATAAATTGGATAAACATCCGTATATATATTACACAAATTTTCTTGAATTGTAATTGTATTTTGATCTACTATTACTGATGATTTTTCAATATCATACGCATAAAGAAAAAAAAAANAAAAAAAAAACATGAAAAAATAGATCGTGGTAATCTGTAGAGCTAATCAAGAAATCTTTCGAATTTTCCAAATTAGTAAACTGGATTTTGAAAGGCTGAGAGCAAATGTGGATTCATATACAGTAATGGTTTAATGTTTTAAATAGGCCAACAATATAAAACCGTTTTAGTGGCCTCGTTGTCTTGGCCCAAATTTAAAGCTCTCACCACTTTCTCTCTTTTGGTCACAAATTAACTCACACTTAAGCGTTTTTTTTTTTCTTTTCAATATCTTCCTTCTTCTATATTTTCTTTTGTGAAATTCAATTGCAAACACAACGGAAAACAACGACCTTTGATTAGTAACTCTTAGTGGTATTGAAAGTGGTATCAAAATCGATATCATCACAAAATTTGTGAATATATGTGAAACTTATATATTTATATTTCCTTAAATCAAATGAACTAGTAGCATGTGCTCCTTGCCATTTTGTTTCAGCTATCCTTTTTTTTTCCACTAATACTCAATACTGTTTTAGTTAGTATATGTCATAGTAGAATACTTGTGTATGTTTTTAAAAGTCGCCTATTTATCTATTCGACCAATTTAACTAACACTAGAAATCCCTTTTGTTCTTTTTCTATTCAAGTGTTTGGATCCCGAATTGCATTTGAAGCTAAAATCCCAAAATTTCTCCAAATTTAAGCTTTCCTTTTTCTTTTCCCTTTCTATTGAGCCTTTTAAGGTTCGAAAGGTGCTTACCTACATACAAGCTGGTTTTAAGATCATCTTTTAAAAATCTGGCAAAGATCTTTTCTTTTTTCATTTTTTTTGTTTCAAATATTTCATTACCGATTAGGTAGTTCGAAGCTGATTTTACACAAAATGATAGTTTTAGATTAATTTTTTCCTTCACTTGAATAATCATTGACCAACTAGTGCATATTGAGCAAAATAATAGGCCCATTTAAAAGAAAAAGAAAAAAAAAAACATACACAACGAGGTGGGTGCAAGAGATGAGTTGCATCAAATGGGGATTTAATATACTTTAAGAAAAAAACTTGCATAAAGATTCTAATTAGGAGCATCAATTAGGCACTCTAAGTCACTGTCATTGTTGAAAATTATTATTATAAAATTCATCGAAGTCAAAAGATTCGACGAAAACCTAGCTGTTCATGCTAAATATGAACGTGTGAAAAATATCTCTTTGCTTCATCATATATATTCGAAAATGACAATGACACAAAGTAGTTAAATAAATCAAAAATATCGCAATACATGAAATTAGAATGATTCGTAGTAAACAGGGAAATTTGTAAGAAGACTGAGTACTAATTAAACAATATTCAAACCAATTTGTCATGTATGTATATAGTAACTTGTTATAAAATAATTGAATTAATCAATTAATATATACAATTGCTTCTTCACGCAATGTTTTCAGAATATTTTGCACACGTTACGCTGAAACATATAATATTAAAAATGTCAATATGGTTAGCTAATATAATAGTTAAGTTCCAATTGAAAGTTGAAAACTGAAAGCGAATCATTTTTACAAGTGGAAATTTTAAAAAGGAGTTTAGTGTTTCACTCGTGAGATCTTACTTCACCGACCAAAATTAATGGTAACTATACCTTCGTACCATGTTTTATATTTATTTTTGTTTCATTATTATCAACTAAATCACGCAAACCNAAGTTTTCATGTTCCATAACAATCTTCACTTATTTTCTCAATATAA
>OVAQ01002400.1:0-12945 GCA_900406345.1 Erysimum cheiri | reverse complement strand
TAAGTACTACAGTGATCTCTTAATTTGAGAGAGTACCTCTAAGGTTAATTTGAGCATATCAAATGGTTTTTTTCGTGTGCTGAGTACAACCATTCCGGATGATGCATGAATACTTGACATTCGTATCTGAGCGACATTCATCAATTTACATTAGTTTGAAAAAGGTTAGTTGTTTACAAAGTTGGGATAATACTCCTTTTAACGATCAATAAGATTTCTTATTTTTATATTGAAACAAGCGTTTTACAAAAAATACATTATATGTCATATGATTATGATTTAGAGAAGAAGATAATATATTATTTTCGATTGCTATCACACGTTTACCCACGGTCTAAGCATGGAGCATGTGTGGTGCATCTACAACGCAATGTGGTTTCAATATTCAAGAAGAAACATTTGGCTTTCCACGTTTCAAGGGCCGCAAAGGCATATCGCATTTGTGATTTTCACACCTATTTTAATGAGGTAATAAGGCTCGATCCCTCTTGTGCGGAATATCTTGAAGCTATTGGTTTTTGCCACTGAACAAGATCTTACTTCATAGGAGACCGGTACTATGTCATGACAAGTATTATTGCGGAGTATTTGAACGCGGTTTTATAAGAAGCCCAAGAGCTGCTAATAGTATCAATCATTGAGTTCATCTGTACCACTTTGATGAGCTAGTTTGCGTTGAGGCGTTAGGTGTCACAAAAGAAAATATCAGCTCTAACACCTAAGATGCGAGAACTAATTCACCAGAACTTTCAAAAATAGGTTATTTTTTCCGTGAAGAATGTGGATAGTTTGGAATACGAAGTTCACGGGAATAGTGTAGGTGCATTCCATATTAAACTACTCGAAAGAAAGTATTCCCGTAGATCATTCGATTTGCTAAAGATATCATGCTGTCATGCAATATCTGCGGTTGTGAATGAAGGGATACCACTTCAATCCCTAATTGCAAGAGTGTCCTCTGTGCAAAACTGGCGTTTATCATACCAAAAGTCAATCAAACCGGTTTCTGATGTGTCGAGCGCTTACCCTTTACCAGAAACGCATACCCTCGCATGAGAACTTTTGGGTAATATTTTATAAAAAATTGCTTGATTTTTTTAGTAATTGCAGATCAAAAGTAAATAACCTAATCAGAACTTTGTTGAACAGATAACACAGCGATATATAATCTGTTGTTCACGTTGCACTGACGCTGGCAATAATCGAGCAACGTGTAAAATGTCCATCTGAAGTTCATTAAAAACTGTGCTATTTGTTAGTAATCTTTTAAAAAATGTGATGAGACACTTATATATCTTGAACAGGTTTGATGGAGAATGCGCTTTGTTATATGTGAGTAAATTAAGTTTGTAGCCTAAAGGGGATGCCCATAAGAGATGGAAGGAAAAGAAATGGAGCCTATTTGGAATAGTATACATATTAGCAAGATGACTTTTATTTTCAGAGTTGATGCTCATGTGAAGGAGTTACTGCATTCAAGGAATGACAATAGCAACTGTAGTTGCCTGCATGTTTTTTTGAAGTATGATGTAAAATAGTGTCCATTCCTAGGCTTGTCAATTGGGTGGTCCATGCCCAAATGAGTCTGTCCAAATGGACAATTCTATTTTCTGAACAATTATGGTCGAAGCCCAAATAGGACATGTCCAAATATGATCAAAACCAAATTAGACCATGACCAATTGGACAGCCCATGGGGGCTGGATCGGTCGATCTCGCGTCTTTCGTGGGTTTGGGCTTCGGCCTTCATCAGACCGATCGATCCACGGGATAGATCGATTGGTCCATCTTCATTTCTTCACGATTGGACCGACTTCTTCATGCTTGGCCCATTTGCACTCTTATTTGATCCAAAATCCTTTCTTTTCCAATATTTGTTTTTTAGACCTGTAAATCACTAAGTAAAGTAAATAGTACTAATATCTATCTAATATAGTTAGTTGACTCAAAATACAATCCTAAAACAAAGACTAAAAATGATAAAAATAAGACTCATCAGATATTGTAAAAACAACATAATTATATTTATCAAACATGCGATAATTATAGAAAGTCGTGTTTTATATTATAAATCATGAAATCGTTTAAAAACATACTAACCACATTAGCAAACTAAAAGGTTGAAACTTCAAATTTAAAAAGTAACAGTAAGCGTTGAATAGTTGAGAACATAAAATACTTGACATCAAGTTATGTTGAATAGTTGAGAATAGTTAAGAACAATTGAATATGTGAGATTACCTCTTTATGTTGAGTTAGTTGACAACATAATTCCTCGGCCGCAAAATGTTTACACATTTTACGTCTATAAAATACTTGTATAAAAGGTCGAAACGGTGACTTTTTAAACATACTTCCTTAGTGTTTTGGGTGGCTGCATGTACTGGCAGATGACCCTACATGAAAATGATAAGTAAAATTAAAGTGAGTGTGCAATTGTGAGACCCGTCCCGCCACACATGCCAAGACAGCGTGTTAATCATCCAATCTCGCCAAAATACTTTCTTTAAAATCTCCAATCGATAAAAATATTGAACCTAAAACTCTTGTACCTTACTAACCTAAGGAGAAAGGGAAAAAAGGGTGAGTAAAGAAGTTTACCCAGTGAGGAGATCAACCCTGCCTACTGAAACATAGAACATTTTCTAAAGTTATACAAACATCATTAAAACATATAAACATATAAACTAATATTGTTGTTTGATTTTGAAACTGACATTCAAAAATTTCCCAAATCTGTTTGTTTGTGTCCACTAAATTTCAATTTTATTCTTGTTTTGTGAGGTCTGAAGCTCATTTGACAACAAATACAAGCTTTAAAGAAGAGAAGCACGAGCAACCTAAACAACAAAGGTGTAAGTTAATGATGCTGCTGTTTGGAGGCATACTTCTGCTATCGTGTGTATGGAAGATAATGCATTTGGTACAACAATCGCATGGCCAGAGGACCAAGTGGTAATGGTTTGAACTGAAGTATCTTTGTCTACATTATGGGAACTTATGCTCTTTAGACTTGTGTTATTGAGACTTTAACTTATGAATTTTATCTTATGGGAACTTATGGTATTGAGACTTATCAAGTTTAGCTTATGGAAACTTATGTATGTTGAGACTTATGTATCTTTTAGATTGAAGTGCATTTGTTGGATGTTCTATATTATATGTATTTTCATATAAAAACAGGTTTCAGTTTTAAAATATGACCATATTGTAGCTCTAATACGAAAAGGTAATATAGCACAATTGATTTTTAACAGCATTTAAAAAATTCTATATCATAGCACTATTATTAAACCATTATAGGAAATATTACAGCAACAAAATATTGCCACAAAATAAATTATGATTGCAGCGAAATAATGTTATTAAATAATGTTTAAGAGCATTTACATACGCTATATTTAAAACATTTATAATATCCACGTCACGCTATTATATATAACGATATAATAGTAGGAGAAGACAACGCTATTGTATGGGGAGATCTATAATAGTTTGGGCAGACATAGCGTTTACAGAAACGATGTGTATCACATATAATAGCATTTATCGTACGCTAAGAATGAGCAAATTTGTTGTAGTGTTCCCTAAGTTTTCACTGCTTCTTATAATCGTTTCTATCTCCTCTTCAACTATATCCTTGATTGATGCATGTTCCTGGGTTTTTTATTTAGTTTTCTGTTCTTTATCCTTTCATTTAACTTCTCAGAAACCTGGGGTTGAAAATTATCTAGATTTTTCAGAAACCTAACCTTAGATGTCTCTGTTACAGCTATTGTCCATTGTTTTCTGTTTTCAATGTTTCCAACTTTCATCTAAAATCATTTCAGGGTAGCAGATCTATAGAACATGTAATATTTAAAAAAAAAATCCCTCGCTTAAGTCTGGGTACCAACTAAATATACATGATGTGCGTTTTCTTTTGTAAATTCCCTCGATTTGAAACAAAACACTGTGTTTAGATCTACAAAACAAGAACATAGATAAAAAACCAGGGGGTAAATCTTTAAAACAAGAATATAGTTTAAAACCGTGTTTTCAATGGGTATGCCATGTTATTTAAAAAAAAAATCCATGAAATAAAATAAAACCACATGGTTTATTTCTGCCAATCTTGTATGTTTAGTTTGACAACGTAAATATACTTTCCTGCCTGTTATATCGGCCATCTGGTTCTATGTTCATAGTCATCACAAGACATTTCTAAACCTTTACTTCCATCTCGTAGATGTCTAATGGAGGATTGCCGTCCATACTATTCAAAGAAGGCGCTGAGCCGAATTAGGAGCGAGTACACTCCTACACTAAGTTATCTATCATAGAAGACATACGAGCCTCGCTACCTGCAGATGAACTTCAAATCTTCACTGACTCTCAGTTTGGTAAACTTTTAGACGTCCCAGAAGATGTGACTTATTCCGGGAAACTGATTCACTTCCTCCTAACTCGCCAGTTATTTGTAAAAAAAACACACGAGCTCTGGTTCCTATTTGGTGGCTCTCCTATTCGCTTCTCTATTTCTGAGTTTAAAGCAGTAACTGGTCTAATATGCAGTAAACTTCCAAAACAGAAGAAGTGTGCTGGTAAACGGAAAATTATACCCGGAAAGTATTGGTTTAATTTGTTCGACCGCCCTGATGTCTCGGTTGAGTGGGTTGTCACTAGATTAAAAAAGCGTTTGGTAGGAGATAAAGATACCAGACTGAGGTATGCTTTACTGGCTCTTGTTGATGGTGTTTTGTGCCCAACATCTGGAAAATGCAAAATTGCGCCAGACCACGTTGACATGGCTGAAGATTTGGATAAGTTCCTCCTACCTCCATGGGGGACTACTTCCTTTGACATGACTTTCAGGAGTGTGCAGGCGCGAGGTGCAGATAAGTTGAAGAAAAAATCTATAACTGTCCAAGGTTTCCCTCATGCGCTACGACTAGTTCTTCTTCAATCTGTTCCTATCATAAAAGAATTACATTTAACTGTTCAAGACGGAGATGAAGATTCGGATATGGAGGTTGTTGAGACAGAAATTGGGCGTCTTTGGACTTTGAAGCTGAATATTGTTTGGAAAGTTGATGGCAAAGCCGTGGTTAGTGACATGTATCCCTTCTCTCCTCTCCCAAAATTACCTATTACCTATGCTTTATATATAACCCCAAACACTCTTTTCTATAGTTATATTTTGCAGGCTTAGCAATACACATCGTTTTACAAAAATAACACACTCATTTATACTATGTTTTCCTTGTGCATCCTTTGTGTTATAGGTATACCCCATAAATTCTAATAATATATGCATGTGTTAGCCTTTAATTATATGCGGTTTTCTAAATTTTTTAGTTTTCCTGTAATATATTGTGTGTTCTTCTCTCTGTCTTGTTTTTTAAAGTAATTTTATCCAACAAATTGCTATTGTAAGCTCTTACTTAGACTTTCTGGGATATTTTTAATAGTGTGCAGTTACTCCTTGTGTTGGGGATGCCTCTGCACACACTGTTGGAGATTGTACCAGTTGGTCAGATGAGGAGGAAGATCAATGGGTTGAGAATACTACTACCACTCATCAGTGAAAAGAAACAGTTTACTGCTTCCTTGTTTTCGAGGGGATTTATCCTTGAGGACATTGCGGAGGCAGTCGACGATACTAGTGACAATGGCAGTAACAATGGTCTGACCCGTGGCACAAGTCAGGGTGAGAATAACACTGCGTCTCATAATACAGTTAACGACAAGGGTAAAGGGCAATGTCTTTTTACTGACGCCACTAAACAGTATGTCGATATGAAAATCATGCAGTCAGAAAATAGAGTCCTCAAGGCTGTTGCTAAGGCGGAGCTGAGACTAATTAACACAATTGAGAAAACATTGTCTCAGCCTAACTGTTGTACAAGTTGCGCCTACAAATCTGGTGTCCATTCTAGCCACGCCCGCGATGCCAACTCCAGTCCTCAACCAGTTAGCACTAACCTTGCTGGCCTGGGTGTTACACAAACTGTCAGAGGCATTGATACGTATAGGGAGGATAGTTTAAGTTTTGGAGCTAGTCTAAATAATTTTGTCTTACCAGATATTACTGCTGCTGCTGGAAGAGAGTCCTCAATTTATACTTCTAAAACATGGCATAGTGCTCTTTTGAGTATTTTTCTTTAAAATTTTAACCAAATACCTTGAACTCCATATTTTTGTTTTATAGATTCAAAAATTGATAATATTGTTTTTTGTTGATATCCAATAGTCTCAGAAAAAAAGAAAACCCAACCCCACATATCCTCCAAATGTAGCCACCTTCTCGGAAGCACCTCCTTCTTATGCAGTAAATAATCCTGGAGGAAATACGCAGTCTGAAACAGGTGTTACTTCCGGCCAAGATGCTCCTCTGCCAGAAACAACTAACTCTTCACACTCCCATGAGTTAGCCCCAACCTATCTATCTTCTATCTACAGGTAAAACTAACAATTTTAAGTTTGTAAAGGAGTTTTTATTTTAAAATCTCAAAAGATTGTGTATCATGATATTCTCAAACTGTTCCAGGTCTCATTCCTCTATGATTTCAACTTCGATTCGTCTACAATGGGTCTTGCTTCAGAACTTGTTACTAAAGAAGCAGTTATTTCCACTCCATCTGCTTCAGAACTTTTTCCTTCAAATAATTTTCTACACTATGGTTTTATATATGTTCTTTACCTTTCATGTAGGGACATCTTCCATTGGATGCAGCTAAAGAAAAGTCCAAAGAGGTAAATTCTTACTCCTCATGCGTCTAAATTATATATGCATTTTGACTATGTTGCTTTAAAACGATTTCTGTTTCAGGAATTATGTTCACATGTCCACGAAGATCAGATTCAGTCAAATAATCTAGGCGATGGTGATTGAGACGCTACAGAAAAGGTCCTATTTCACGGTGTAACCTTTAAAAATACATTTCACTTTCATAAATCACCTATATATTCCAAATATGAAGTGTAATATTCCAAAATTACAATTTATCTGTTGGAAACTACTCTTTTTTGGGTTGCTCCTTCAGTTTGAGTTTCAGCTTCACCTTCCTCATTCATTTCCATAAACTCATTCTCAGCATCCAAAGCTGCTATTCTTTGTAATGTTTGTGAATCCATTCTAAGAAAAGAAAAAAAAAAACCTTGTTAAGAAACAAGAATCCAGCCGTAAACTAATTAACGGTAAAACTATTAACTGCAACATAAAACCCAATCAGACAATTAGTGACAATAAAGAACAATATACAAAAACCAGACAATTATTCTCAAAAGGCAAATAACCTACATAGAGGTCAAGCAATGCGCAACTCTAATTGCCCGTGACACAAGTACTGAACCAAAATCCAATTGCTCCTAAGCCATTTGGCTTCTGCAAAAGATGAACATCACAAGAGAAACGTCACCATTGATTTTGAAGCAAACAACAAAAGTTTCAGAGACTAACAAGTTAAATGCGAATAACCCTGGCAATAACACACAAACTGAATGGGTAAGAAGAGAAATTAGGCACAAAAAAAAGACGGGACGAACCTGTTAATGAAGCGATTGCAGAGACTTCTTGGCACAAAATTGGAGAATTCGAGTGGTGAATTCAAGTAGATGAAACCCTTTATCACAAAAGTTAAAACAAATAAACAAGTGGTGAATTCGATCGACGAGAATATGAGAAACAAAGAACAATGTTGTCTGCTAGTAGAGGAACGATGACTCGACGAGAAACATGAAAGGTATTAGGGTTACTTTGAGTTATTGTTGAAACGACATCATTTTAGTCACAACAAATTAAAAAAAAAAACATGTCGGGTACCCATAACCTACAACAACTACCCATGTAAGACTTTTTATTTTCGGGTACCCAGCCCGAAATAAGCCCGCGAGTTTTTAAAATCAAAAGTAGAGTTCTTGGCTTAATATTTCTTACGGGTTTCGGGTACCCATATGGGCTTTACCCATCANAAACCCCCCCCCCCCCCCCCCTCCTCTTTATTTAGAGTTTTTAAATTGACCCATGTTACAAAAACACATCTGATATATTTAAAAAAATCTTACTCCATACACATATTTGGGAATATGTAACAATAGCATTTGTTATATAGTAAACTAATAGTTTATAACCAGCATAATTATTAACGGAGATACGTACAATACTGCTAAACATACTACATGGTAGAAAGAAACTTATCTTAGCTAACATCTACCATGCGAAGAGATCTTCTTTATTAAGACCCAAAGCCAACTATAGCGTATATTGTCCCGCTTAACAACGAAGAAAAAATTCCTTTGAACACCAGTAGATGTAACACTCTTCACACCGGTTGTAGATATTATGTATCTCTATGCACTCAGGAACTGGACCATCCCATGTCTGAGCATATGCTACACCATTAGACATACCCATGCGTTCAACAGAGCAAATGATTGAGTCTTCCATTTTGAGAACTTTAGCCCAAGGTTGGTTGAAAAGTTTTTCAGTAAAAAAATCGCCTAACTCCCTCTCCCCAAAACATATCGTCAACATGGCCATACCAAATATGGCTTTGCCTATCTTGTTTACAGCCTTCAACATGTGTTTCTTAGCATTTTGAATATCTTTCTCCCAGCACGTGTATCGCAGAGCTTCTAAGTAGTGTGCCTCAGACATATCGGACTCCAAAGCTTCTTCAAATTGTTTCTAGAACAAACCATCTTTCGTCATAAGCACTGGATGCTCCAAAAATTGTTTCATTATCTCTCTGCACATTGTTGTAAGATATTTTGTCATATTCTTTTTGGAGTACCTCTGATGGCTAACTATATAGCCTGTGAAAATCCTAATCATTAAATGCTAAAATGTGGTTGGTAGTTGGGGTAGTTGGCACGACTAAATACCCTATTCGTATCAGTAAACCTACACCCTTTTAACTTTAACTAGAATATTGGGCTATTCATATGAGCTGTCACGCATGTATATAAGGAATACGATATTCTATAATGGTCATAATTTTAACTAAACACACACATTGTCATTACTTAGTTTGAGTTGTTAACAAAATACAGGGGGTACGAAACATATTTTACATTCCTTTTAAACAAAAACACATGGGCAACTACAGTCGCTACGGTCCTTCCTTGAGTGCATTAAATCCCTTACATGAGTCTGAACTTATGATAATAAGGTCTTTTTGCTAATATGTACAATCTTTTAAGTAGGCTCCATTTCTTTTCCTTCCATCTCTGATGGGCATCTCCTTTAGCATATAAACTTAATTTACATACTTCCAACAACGCGCCTTACCTAGCAGACTTGTACAAATTTAATTTGCAGCCAATTTCAAGATTGAAAATTTGTTTATCAATAACGACATTTGCTCTTTAACCTTCTCTTCCTTCATATGGGCATTTTACATGTTGCTCGGTTATGGTCAGCGCCAGTGCACCGTGAACATCGGGTAATCTGCCTCTGTGCTCTCTGCAAAACAAATTTTATGGGTTGAGTTAACTACTAGTAATAGTAAATTCTAACGCAATTTATTAAAGTCGTAGCTTACACTTACCCCATACTCTCCACGCGATGGTATTCTTTTCTTCTTTGGGCGGCCTGGTGGCATCCGGGTCATTGGCGGGAAGAGCTGCAGCGAAGCTATTGGTTCTGGTATTGGGTACACGTTGGCTATATCTGGTACTGGCTTAATGGACTTTGCGTACGCCGATCACCAGTTCTGAACAAAGTACTCAGGCACAATTAGTCATTGTAGTGGTATACCTTCTGTTACAGCCGCATTAATAGCATGACAGCATTATTGCGAGATGACTCACCGCATCAATGGTATTGAGATCGTTATGTCACCTCCTCATTATTTCCATTGTTGTTGCTAACTGGTCCGTATGCGGCTACAATAACATTTTCTCTATGTGATGCAGCATCGTTGCGAGATGACTCACCGCTAGTTTCGCTAGAAGGATTCGTTGACCTCATCCAACAAAGGACTGCTTCGTCATCCATTAGCTTTTGCCACTGTATAAAGTCATAATCTGGAAGTTCGTCTGTGTCA
The DNA here is from genome assembly GCA_900406345.1 of Erysimum cheiri. NCBI lineage: Eukaryota > Viridiplantae > Streptophyta > Magnoliopsida > Brassicales > Brassicaceae > Erysimum > Erysimum cheiri. The sequence continues at coordinate 2,917 of OVAQ01002400.1, read as the reverse complement.
CTGTTCACGTGGCGTTTAGCTTTGTCAGCCGCCAATATCGGAGTAGGTGATATGATGCCATCTCGTATTCCGGTGCCCTCAATCCCAACGGTAGACACATATAGGCTCATCTCCTCTATTTCCCTCCGCATTGCAAGGAATATGGACATAGTCTCATCCGTTTCTATAGGAACAAGTCGTGTCCTCCCTCCAAAACAGCTTCAATATCCATCCAATCAGGCCATTGGTAGGACAAGTGGATGGTTCTATCTTTGTATTCCAAACCATAGGCCTCCCGAACAGCATCCCAGACACGGCTAAATTTCTCCCCTTCTCGTATCATGAGCATACGGTTAGCATTATGCCCACTTCCTGTGATAACCCAACTCCCATCAGCTCCGATAGCCCATGAACCACTGACAATATGCACATCTGGATCTGGTATTTCGGTTATTGTAACCATCGATACTTACACAACCTGTACAACAACAAATGTCTCACCGTTAATATCCACAATGCTCTACGATGAACAAAAATAGAAACTGTAAGTTAAATGTTTGGTGTAGTTATGTCTAGTGCTTACCTTCTGACTACTTATGATTTTATTTCTCTGTTTCTTGCAGAAGTTGCAGGTAGAATGTTGTGAACAATGTCTCAACATATGGTCTGATTTGTAGTGAAATGGGGAGAAGGTAACTAGGGCAACAATATTTTATTTTAAAATTCTTTTTCCCGCAGTTCGTTGCACCTACACAAATACACGTTTTTTTTTAAAATCTCACCATTTCCCCCCCCCCACTAATCGAGGTCAGCTCTTTTCGTATTGCAGCGGCTGTAGATAGATGTCATGTCATAGTTTGTCAAAGTTTTTTTTCCCTCATTACATGTGTTTTACTAATATATGCAATCTTATATCTTTGCAAGTGGGGCTACGTCACTTCATATGCAATGTGTCATCAATTATATCCATACAACATGTGTTATAACACAAATTAGAGGTATTAATCTGAACACTCTACCGATAAGTCAGCTACTGATACGTAGCCCTAGGAAGATGTAGATGGAACCTCCTATAACGATGAAAATTCTACCTCTCAATCGAAAAGACCTAGGCTTCATAATCTGGCAAGAAGGCAGTTTACAAAGTACCACTACAAAAATCCTCGATGCGGCGATGTCACGATGACTTTTAAAATGCCTCAATAGAAGCCAACGATAGAGCAGATCACGAACAAATCTGATAAGTAGGGACAAGGAGATAACACGAACTATACCAGATGCAACTGAGACCGAAGCCCAAAGATAGCAGCAGTTCGTAACTGGATAGAGACCAAAGCAATCCTCAACGAAGAAAAGAACAAACTTGCAGGATAAGATTAAAAACCAATTCCAAGTTTAAATAAAAAAATGGTTCAGAACGCAACCGAGAAAGCCAAAGACAGAAGCCGCTACAATAATATCAGAGAGACAGAAGAGAAGCCCCATCGCTGATTATTGACGATCAAATCGACAAATTCCCAAAATCTCCAAAACTTCACCATCGATCATTAGAAAAAGATACACAAAACCGGAAAAAATCAGAATCAAAAGCGCCCACATGGCGAGAAAAAACCCTCACGATCGGGAAATAAAGCTGAATCGATGTCAGATCTATAAGAGCCTCCGACCATTGATCGGAATCAAAAAACTGCGAAGAAGTTTTTGAAAAGAGAGAAGAGAGAAAACGTAAGGGTAGGAAAAGGTTTTTTTATTTGAAATAATTTTAACATCGACCATTTTTTTATTTTTTTATCAGTTTCCAAAACAGGTTTGAATTATCATTTGCTATTTTAACATAATTATTTATGAACTTCTCTCGATGAAGACGATAGATTTGAGAGGCGATGCTGCAGCAACTGGACCATGACCAAATAGGACATGTCCAAATAAGACTCCAAAGATCAAACCCAAATTGGACCATGACCAACTAGATAGTCCATGGGGTCCAGACAATACCTAATAATTTTTTTTTTGCCAAAACCGCAAAACAACATTTTTCTGTCAAAACCACGTTTTTCTGCCAAAATCGCAAAAGTATGTTTTCTCACCAAACAATATTTTTCACAAAATTGCGTTTTCCCGCCAAAACCCCAAAATCGCGTTTTCCCGCCAAAATTGCAAAATTGTTTTTTCTCACCAAAAATAATTTTTTACAAAACTAGCGTTTTTCTGACAAAACTGCGTTTTTCCGCCAAAACCGTTGAACCGTGTTTTCCCGCCAAAATCGCAAATTACGTTTTATCACCAGAAAATATTTTCCACAAAATTGCGTTTTCCCGCCAATATTATAAAACTATGTTTTCCTTAAGATATATTATTCTTTAACAAAATATTTAACAAAATAGTATGTGTCATTATATAATTACTAATCAATTAAATTTAATAAAATAATTAATCATCAATATATAAAAATGAATCTAATTTTTTCCCCAAATTCATAAGTCATAACCCTAATTTTTAGAGAGTATTGGACAGCCCATGTCCAAATGATTTTGTCCATTTATTTGCGAACCTAAATGGTTTATTGTCCAAATGGACTGCTCTCGATTTGGGCTTGACCAAAACCGGACCATTATAATTTGGTCCGGTCTAGTCCGTGGTCACTTGTCTATTTGAAAACCCTAATGTTGCTTAGTGCTTCAGCGAGGCCATCACAAATGCCCAGCTTCTGCTTTAACATTTTTGGAAGTCAAAGACAAAACTGGAGAAGGGCTTTTTGACACTTTGCAAGATGTATTGCTTAATCTTGGGTTGAATATTGATGACATTAGAGGGCAAGGTTATGATAATGGATCAAACATGAAAGGGAAAAATAAAGGAGTGCAATCGAGATTGCTTGAAGTTAATTCAAGGGCAGTTTATGTTGGGAATGTCCTGAAATCATTCCTGTACTTACTCT
>OVAQ01002399.1:2329-12946 GCA_900406345.1 Erysimum cheiri | reverse complement strand
TGTGTAGATTAACTCATCTGGTTTATGATCATGGTAACTAGCTCCGATACTCTGAGAGCGCAATTTAACAAACATTTCTTTATGGCTCGAATCTCTTTAGTCGGTGTATTTGTCCATCTATAAATGCTAGCCTTCGAGAGCTAATGATCAGTGCACAGATAGTGTGTTCATATGATGCTATTAGATGATTTGACTCGATAAAACTCTTATGTGCTTAATTGGGTAGCTCTCTTCTCGCTTAGATTGTAGATACAAACTAGTTTATTCGCATAGGTAGCATGACGTGTGCTCTCAGTTTTGACATTGTAAATTGGATAATGTTGCATAATCAAGCACGCAATAACTCTACTGTTATTATTATTGTCTTTTTCCCCCATTTTCTGGCGTCTCATGTTATTACCGACTAACTTTGGTTTTGTTATTGAATCTCTACAGAGAGAGCGAATCCGGCAGGAGCGTGAATCGGCGGCTGCATCCTTACACAGCACAAACTCAACACAGAAAGCTACTCAAGCATCTGCTGGATGATTAACTCTCTACATCTTCTCAATCTCTTAATCAGAATTCCTCTTTGTAAGAAACTATTTACCCTCTGATTACTGAATATCTGAGGACACAAAGAAGGCATATTCACATTTCTGCTCTGAGCTTAGATTCATTAGTAGTAAATCTTGAAACTTTCTGGGTTGTTTTCAGACACGTGCCTTAATCGTAGATACTTTCAAAGATACTGATCATTGCCAAGATCCAAGCTGATGATTGATTCAAATTCCATTTTACCATCACTATGTTGGTCAACACCTAACTCATGATTCAAACTCATTCGTTCACAATAAAAGATGCAATATATACACCTATCATATGAAGTCGGTTCTAACAAATTATTATTAACCGACATTACAAGGCCAATTAATAAAGGCCCAACGGAAAGCTATATGTTGCTAGCCTAGCTAGGGTTCAATTTATTTCTTCTCAGGAGGGTATTCTTCGTATTTCTTGATTCCCAAGCTTCATGATAGGAGGCTAAGCGTTTTAAATGGTGTTGTCATCGCGTATTCCAGTGTGTTAAAGCTTTCCAAAAAGCTGAAGAAGAGTGAAGCTTGTTTGGAGACGGTTGTTGAGTGATTTTTCAACTGTCTTCAATTGGGTTGCATGCTTATGCTAACGTGCTACCACCTGATGACTCTTCAATTTCAATGATGATGGACTTAGCAACACGGATGTAGCATCCACTGCGATCTCTGTTTGCTCGTCTTCAACTTCCTCACCGCTGCCTCTACCTGAGGAACCTTAAAACTTTCTGGGTTGTTTTCGGACACGTGCCTTGATACTGTACTTTCAAAGATTATGATTATTGCCAAGACCCGAAAACCCTACATGCTTTTGATAAGTGAGATAGGCTATTAGAAAAAGAGACAACATTATATGATTTTCTTGAAATAGGCTTTGTTTTTTTTTTTTTTGGGTGGCCAGCTCAGTTATACTTATTGAGGAGATTCTCTTTTATCCTAAACCATCCAAATTGCTCCTTTTTTAATTAAATCATTGAAATGTCAGTGTCACTTTCATTCAAATTCCATTTTACCATCGATCACCATGTTTGTCAACACCTAACTCATTCATTCACAATAAAAGATGCAATAAACCATAAAACAATTATGAAACAATTGGAAAATTCAGTACCCATGTAGAGAGCTCAAATCAAAATGAGATCATTTTAATCAATTGAACAAGAAGCAACCAACACTACAAAGTACAAACTAATTTGATATAGAAAAGAAAACACACGAATTTATAATTTATAGCATACTTAAAAAATTTATTACAAAGATGAGAGACCATACGAAATGAAAACATACATTAATATACACANCACATTTTTTCGAGTTTTGTTTCGAATGCTAAATAAACAATAAACTTTACACATCAACTTTCTCTTGTTCATGGTCCATATTCATCAGTATGTAGACTTGAAGGGCTTATAGACCTTAAGATCAAGCATCACTCCGGCGATTGATCCAACTCCGGCGACCACCGAGATCACAAGACAAGCAATACTAAGCATCTGTAAACACACCCATCTCGTGCTCCATTTCTCAACCTTCCTCTGCTTAATATACATCTCCACCGGAAAATAAACCGTCAAGGGCCAAAACCCTAACGCTCCTATGATCCCGACCACATCATTGAAAAAAGGCATCAGCATCGATATCACGGTGGTTGTAACGACAAAGCCACACCGGTAAACTAGCCTGAAAACGTTTGCTTTGTATGGAGACTTAAATCCGGGGATTTTGATTTCAAATTCCTTGCTGAGGAAGTCATTGTCTGGGTATCTCTCTTTGACTGACTTTTCAATAAAGGCGAAGATGGGCTGAGCAAAGACTTGGTAAGCTCCGATGAGGTGGACGACAATGGCAGCGTTAGCTATGTCAAGGAGCCAAAACGGGTTGTAGAATCCAAAACCGGTGAGGAGGTTTCCCGGTGCTGCATCTCCAAAGGCGGCATAACCCATTGAGCCACATAGCATGTAGAAGATTGTTGTGACGGCAATACTGATTTTTGTAGCTCTCTTCATCGTTTTCGATTCTGCGGGTGGGGATCTTACAGTGTCCTAATCACACAGAGCAAAAAGAATCAAAAAAATTAATTGAAATCTTGTGTCCAAAGAAAATATTCTTTTTAACATAAAAGTTGAATCTTTTAATTTTCGTCGGTTTTAGAAAAAAACTGAATCTTTTGTGCAAAAAAGGTTTCTTTTATTTACCTGAATCTCGATTAGGACAACAGAGTATGAATAAGCAAAGGCAATGTCTCCAAGTGCTTGAAAGGTTCTCCATATCTTCTGTGTTTGAGTCACTGTTCCGATGCTTATTCCAGTGAGACTTCCTTTGAAAACTCCATTTGCTGAGATGTTTCACATCAAGATTTAGAATCTTTTAAATTCTCGTTAAAATTANTTATTCCAGTGAGACTTCCTTTGAAAACTCCATTTGCTGAGAGAATTCACATCAACATTTAGAATCTTTTAGATTATCGTAAAAATATGGGAATCTTTTCTAGTTATTTTTCACCTGCTACTTGAACGATTCCAAGAGCTAGACCAATGGCAGAGTAAGTGAAGGACATGATAGCTGCAACAATGGAGATCCACCAGATCTGGTCGAAGTCAGGAACCTGAGATAGCAAGATCTCTGTCAAACCAAATATGATCATGTAAGGATTGCTGGACATGTGACATGTGTCTTTTCCTCCACTCTTGTGGAAGCAATTCGATCTCTTGATCGCCCTGCATGATCGATCCAAGAAATTATAACCTTTTGTATTCGTTTCGTTATTTTGTGTTAAGAACATTTGAAAAAGAAACAAAGAAAATAACTCACATCATGCTTATAGAAGCTGCGATTGTGTATCCGATTGCGATACCAAAGAGATTCAAGTATTGAATCAGCCCACAAATCTTGAACTTGAACCCACCTACAAGAAAACAGAGCATTTCAATACTCGAAACAAAAAAGCAGAGAGGAACAGAGTGAAAAAAACAGAGCATTAGTCTACCGAGAATTGATCGAACGGCATCCATGTAAGTGTAGTTTCTCTTGCCAGACACTGCATCGCCAGTTCTGTAGCAATCGCTGAGAAGTGTGGAGGAGTAAAGTGTAACAACAGAGAACAGTAGCATCACCGCAGGGCCAGCGATCCATCCGAGCTGTGCAATCGCCCACGCCAATGACAAAACGCCGGATCCGATCACCGCAGTTATTATATGAGCGCTCGCGGTCCAAACAGTCCCTGAAAAAACAGCGTTTTCAGCATTTTTACGTTTAGAAAACTATGAAAGAACGAAATTGTTTTGTTTAAATCGTAACCGGTTCGTTTGAGGCGGCCATCATCGTCGAAGCATTTAAAAGCCGGTTGTGGAGGGATGGCATCGTGGCTGGCCACGTCAAAGACTTGGTGGCCGTGATGGTGGTGGTGATGGTGGTGACCGGCGGCAGCGGTTTCACCCATCTGTTAATTAGTAAGAAACCAATATTAGTTTACTGTACTTGTTTATTAGTTGAAGTCCATTTGGACCGTTGGAGACCGAATTCCAAGATATTGTAATGTAGTACGTTTTATTCAAGCGTGTGCAGTTCGGATAAGCTGAACCGGTATATTCTGAACCGTAAAAATATACTATATTACTAATATGGACCTTTTACAACTTGGTTAAAAAAGGTAATTCAGTGTTTAGACATTAAGAAGCCAAAATTCTATCTTAAACTTTTTTTAGCTTAATTTTTTGTTTCATTCATGTGGATGTTTTATAATTTTCTATGCAAATCTTGATATAAGATGATATGGTAGAAATCTGAAATTTGATTAACAATGTGTGAAACTCTATAAATATAATTTATGAAAGACAGAGAGTATTTGATTAAAATCTGCATTCATTTGAATGGAAGCTATTGAAGATATTCATAATATTTTCATATTTTTATTCTTCTAAAGCTGAAAAACCAAATTGAGATATAACATCTCTAAGTTTATTTTTGAATTTAAAACCGATTCTTATTTCAATGTTAAAATATAAGAAAAAATAAGAGAGAAATGTAGTAATAGTACCTCCTCTTATTGAACCTTAAGAGAAGTAAGACTATTATTACAAAGCTATGAACAGAAACAAAGAAGAGCAAAATAGAACTAAGGAGATGGGTGATGATAGTAGTTGCTGCTGCATTTTTATTTGTGTTTGCTCACCTTCTTATATAAGCCATGAAAAAGTGGGAAATATTGAGTAAATACCTAAAAAAAATAGAAATATTTTTGTATGACAATTATATTCAATTTGACAATATTTGTTTGTTGGGTATTTTCTTTTTTTCTCCACCATCATTAGTGAGAGATGAATAAAAAAACTAAAAAAGAATCAAATGCTTGTTTCTCCTCCGTACCTTTTGCGTTCGACTTAATCACTCAGATATTAAACAATTTATATTAATAAAAAAATGTTTTCAAAACCCATTATTACTTCAAATATTCTATAGATGTATAATTTAATAAGGATATACCAAGTTTAGTAGGATTATATAATTATAAAGAATTTATGCTGCCTAAGTGCTTAAATATATTATGTATAAAATGTTCATCATGGTGTTCCTCCATACAACGTGGAATTTATTTACATGTGCCACGCGGAGTGTTTTGCTCGAAAGTGAAACAAAAAGAAGAAATCATGAAAAAAATTACTAGTTTCGAGAATGAAATTTAACAAAAGAGAAACTGATGATGGTAAGTCTCAACATCATTCAAAATTTCAGCCTAATAGATTTCAGTCTTTACATGATATAACCTTTTTATAAATATAATGAGAATTCGAGCAAGTGCTGTCAAAAAAAAAAAAAATTGAGCAAGTGTACCAACACCGTCCAATATACTTTATAGTTTATGAAGATGCAGAAAAAAATGGGAACAGTGTCGTAGTGACTGATATGATTATATTGAGAAGAATCGAATTTGTCGAGTGCTCCTATCCACCATTATTTTATTATATAAGAGAATCTTTGAAATCCTTCATCAAGAAATTAGAACTTCTTTTGAATTCCAAGATTCTATCGTCATATCATTCACTATCCATTTGCAAATGTTCATTTTTGTTAAACAAACTATTCACATTATAAATATATATTTTTACAGATATATATTTTTTAGTTTTTTTGTGTGATGATTTTATATTTTGAAGAAACGAGTTAAACCACATTATTAATAAAATAATTAGAAAGTTTATATGTATTTTTATTATTGATATTCAAAACTTTGTGATCAAATGGTAAAGAGACGAGTTTGGAATGCCGACACATTTTAAATTCGAGTTTACCCAGTCGTTTTATTAATAATGACATAATATGGATGATTGGGTAAAACTTCACCCGAGAAAGATACATATAAGAAAACAAAATATGAAAGAAACAAAAAAAGATAAAAAAAACTTATCGATAATAAGGAACTACTTATCAGTAGAATTCTTCATTGATATCTGGAAGAAAAGTGATGACCTTTTACATATCCAGAGAATTCGGATGGGATGTCGACTCCAGCTACCGGACCTGTTTTTCATGAATGACCAAATTAAGGCCCAAACTTAGCCCATTATGTCTAAGCTGTAGTGACGAGTGATTGAGAGACAAGGACAAATTGGGCCAATTATTTATAAGTTGTGGTGACGATTAATAGAGAGAGAGAGAGAGTGACCCAATGGTGTGACAGATCGAATTTATTTTTTTTGGTTACATAGCTGTTTTTAAGTTCAAACACATTTAAACATATTTCTAAATTNATAGAGAGAGAGAGAGAGTGACCCAATGGTGTGACAGATCGATTTTTTTTTTTTGGTTACATAGCTGTTTTTAAGTTCAAACACATTTAAACATATTTCTAAATTTTGGTATTTTACATTTATACTTTGTTTCAAATAGATGATGCATTTGATGTAAAAATGTTTTTTGGTTTAAATAAATTTTACATTCAATTTTTTTAAAAAAAGTTATTATCTCAATGTTGTAGTATAGTTGTGAAGTTGCTAATTTTAGAAAGAAAGAGAGAGATCACTTTAAAATTTAAATGGATAGGATTTTGTTGGTAGGACGAAATTTCATAACCCAAAGGGCGAAACACAATATATACATATAGAAATGTAGAATCATTCGTTTTTGTTGACTAACATTTTGTGTATATATACTCTATATATCTCACCAAATTCAGATATCAACTTTGTTTGGAGAACTTTTGCAAGTAGCTAGCTAGTTTGCTTCTTGAAAAAACTTTGCACGTAGTTTATTTCATACGATTCATAAGAGGTGTGAGTTTGAGTAAATTTGATTTGGAGATTAAGTCGAAAGTTAAAATCAATCATAAACCCAATTACCCAACATTACTCGAACATCCCAATTAAAACGCTAGAGAGCCTGGAATAATCTACAATCCAAGGTTTCAAACGCATGTTCTATAGTCATTATTTTGGCTTTTGTACACACACACTGACACACACACACACGCACCCTTGTATGAGAGAGATGTATATATCATTGTAAGACAAGTAGTCATATGAATAGAGAATAGTATATATGTAAATTGTTAATGTTGTTAACGATAGGTTCGAAGTTCCGACAGTGAGGTCCCAACTTGTCTCCTCCTTATCCAATTTCGCAAGCATATTCCAATATAAATTCTAAATACGACAAAACAAAAAGGTAATAATCCATAATATCCATCACAGAAAAAACAACTTGAGGTCAAGTTCGGCAGCTATAACATCAAGCTCTACGAAGCTTCCTATTTCAATTCACACAGCGACTTAAACATACAACTGCAAAAACTATAAAGTAGTCGACTTTTATTTATATTAGTAAATTCAGATCAAGCCCAGATGCAATTGATCTGAATTTTATAATAGGAAAAATATCATGCATCAGGTCTCACCTTTTCTTGTTTTTTTTGTTAAATATTAGTGGGGTTATCTTTTAGTTCTAGACTTGACTGTTATCATCCCAAACGACAATAAACGAAAATTACATGATGAGATTTTAAATTTCTTTCTGTTAACTTCTAAATATAACTTCGTTTTTTTTTTGGTTAAAGGTTTTAAATATACAACTTGAGATCTGTATTTTAATTTGGACGAGATATACAAATTATGAATGCCACTCGGGCTAACTTGGTTCTATATATCTAAATACAAAACAAACGCAAAAACTCTCTTTGAATTTCTGTAAATCTCTTAGCTTTTAAAATCAATCAATCTATTAGTGTTCTTAAATATAAATGGGGATGTAGAAGTCGTCAGTGCACGAAATTATTTAAATAAAAAATGTGTATGAAATGATACGACTTATATAACGTACATTTTTATATCAATAAAGAAATAATCCTTGTTGACAAAAAAAAAAAAAGTCATGTTTGACCAAAAATGTTTCGTATTATTCATTTGGCTATCAAGGAAGTTTTGATACTAGTAAATGAAAGACCATATCATTATGTTGAATCGAGCATAATAATACACCATTTATATATGATATGAAACGTAAGTGATGATCATAAAACGGGGAACAAGCCCACGTCATTCTCTCATTTACACACCAACCTCAACTTTCCATTTAAAGATTTTAAATTAATAGAAGAGGATTCATGTCCATTTTTTTAACTATAATAACGAATCAAAACTTATGATTTTTTAATTGATCAGTCTGTAATGAAAGCGGCTCAATCGGTACTTAATCAAGGATTAAACTAATGTTTAAATAGTTCTCGCAANCAATCGGTACTTAATCAAGGATTAAACTAACGTTTAAATAGTTCTCGCAGACATTTTTTAAAATAACCGGAAAAACTCAAACTAAAGCGCTAATTAACGCTTTCTTTGCTAACTCAACTTTTAGTTCTGTGAATGTGTATAGCGAGAAATCTATAATCAGAAAACTATATAACCAAAAAATAATATTAGTCGAGAAATCTTATTTATAAATTGAGTAAGAAAATAAAAAATCCGGCGACTACGATTGACAATTGCAACGTTAGAGATGACGGCATCCGTCATGACGCAAGCTTCGCTCAAAGAAGAAACTTATCTCCTGCGGAGAAGTTCACCGTAATTTCACATACTTGCCAATCACAAGTCACAACTACAACTTCCAGCCCAAGAAATGCTGACTTCTCTTCAATAATGTAATCCATTTCAATATCATAAAAGTACTGGCTGCTGAGAAAAATATTTATATAAATAAACAAATAAAAAAACAAAAAGATCTTTTTAGTGGTAAGTAAAGGAACAAAAGCGATAAGCTACACTGAGAAGCAGGAGATTAAGGTTTGACATAAGGTCGGTCAAATATCTACAAAGGGTGCGAGTGACGAAAGCAATGACAACAGCACGGGGGTTTCACAAGTCGACTATCCAGTGATATTACGCCACGTACATATCCAGCTGGCTGCGGTCAGCGTAGAAAAGAAAACGGTCGGTTTTGCCGCACGTGCTTCAAAATCCCCTCGTGTCATCTTTGTGTTTCTCGCGTTTTTTTTCAGTTTTTAATTAAATTAAAAATTTCGGCGATTTTCGTCCTTATAAAACCTTCATCGCCTCACTCACATCTCCTCGATTACAATCTTGAGCAGACGACGAAAGCAAAACCTAGATCCAACGGAAATTGAATTTTCAACCAAAGACGAAGAATATTTTCCTAAGAGCTACAGAGAAGACGAAGAAAATGAAGGCGGAGCTAAACTTACCGGCTGGATTCCGATTCCATCCGACGGACGAAGAGCTCGTGAAATTCTACTTGTGCCGGAAATGCGCATCGGAGCAGATCTCGGCTCCGGTTATCGCCGAGATCGATCTCTACAAGTTCAATCCTTGGGAGCTTCCAGGTAAATATATGGACGTATAATCATTTGGCAAAAGACATCTCTTTCCTTGAATCGTTTGTTAATTGAGATTTTTTTCTTCTTTTCAGAGATGTCTCTGTACGGAGAGAAAGAGTGGTACTTCTTTTCACCTAGAGACCGGAAATACCCAAACGGTTCGCGTCCAAACAGGGCAGCTGGAACCGGTTATTGGAAAGCAACCGGAGCAGATAAACCGATCGGTAAACCAAAGACGTTGGGTATAAAGAAAGCACTCGTCTTCTACGCTGGGAAAGCCCCAAAAGGGATTAAGACCAATTGGATAATGCATGAGTATCGTCTCGCTAATGTTGATCGATCAGCTTCTGTTAACAAAAAGAACAACCTACGAGTAAGTTGTTTTCACCTTCTTCTCTTTCATCTTTTTGTGAATGTGATGATTGATTTTAGATTATTGACGTGTGCGTTTTTGCTGTACAGCTTGATGATTGGGTTTTGTNAAAAAAAAAAAAAAAAAAGTTGTTTTCACCTTCTTCTGTTTCATCCTTTTGTGAATGTGATGATTGATTTTAGATTATTGACTTTGTTCTTGTGCGTTTTTGCTGTACAGCTTGATGATTGGGTTTTGTGTCGAATATACAACAAGAAAGGAACCATGGAGAAGTATTTCCCTGCCGATGAGAAACCGAGGATCACGACAATGGCGGATCAATCTTCATCACCTTTTGATACATCTGACTCGACTTACCCGACATTGCAAGAGGATGATTCCAGCAGCTCAGGTGGTCACGGTCACGTGGTGTCACCGGATGTTCGGGAGGTTCAGAGCGAGCCTAAATGGGGAGAGCTTGAGGATGCTTTGGAGGCTTTTGATACTTCCTTGTTTGGTGCTTCCATGGAGTTGTTGCAGCCTGACGCCTTTGTCCCTCAGTTCCTGTACCAGCAGCCTACTGATTTTTTCACTTCCTTCCAGGATCCGCCTGAGCAGAAACCATTCTTGAATTGGAGTTTTGCTCCGCAGGGGTAAAAACGGAAGAGACTAAAAGTTTGTTTGCCTGTACTGTGATGTGCCAGAGAGAAGTCTCATCTCTCAACTCATCCCTGATTCTTAGTAGTATAGAAAGATTGTAGAATGTTAATAGTTGTTAGCATCAATGTCTCGTTAGTAGGCAAATTCTTGTAATTTCTTGAGAAATTTATATGAAAACAAAACAAAATATTCAAATTCTTCAAGATGTT
>OVAQ01002398.1:0-12949 GCA_900406345.1 Erysimum cheiri | reverse complement strand
ATAATCATCTTTATGAAGAAAATTATTAAGGTTTAATTTTTTCAAAAATAAGTTTTAGATGTGACATTTTTATGGCATTAGATAAATTATACTCTTCAAAGACATCCATAGAATGGATGTTCCACTTCTCATTTCATCCCCCGATGATCCGTCAATGCTTAAATCTAAGCTTGACAATATTTCCTTGGAGATTAACAATCTCCAGAAGCTTGTCGATGATCTTCCTTCCTTGGAGATTAACAATCTCCAGAAGCTTGTCGATGATCTTCCTTCCAAGGAGCTTGAGCCCAACGTTCAGAGGGGCCTAAGCGTGTTAGTCCGATAGGCCAATGGGCTATAGCCTCAGATTGTATCATCGATTGTATCACAAACCAATTTTTAAGTTGCTTTTAAATATTTTTGCAAAGTTGAGTTAACAAAACTATAAGTCATGTAAACACCCTTTAACTCTGAAAATAAACAAGAAGTAGAAGAAAACACAATCCTTAACAGTGATTAAAAGCTAAACACATGAGAACTATCTCATAAACTAAGTCCAGTTCTATCCCAGGGTTTTAATTCAATATTAAACCCAACACATCTCTGACCAAAACTCCCATTTCCAAAGATTGTTCAACACCATAAATATAACAACTTTCAGAGAGATGAAACATTTTAAATTGATTCTTGACAGAAAAAGACCAAAATACGAATGAATATGGGCCGTCATGATATGTGATGGTCACAAAATGTAAAGAAAAACTAAAATCAAAAAAGAATCAGAAAGCCCACAAAAAAAGAATTGCTCAACTAAAATCTCCTTTTCATATACATCGCCTCTCAAATTTACTTCTGATCCACCTAACTCTCGTTTGCATTGTCTTAGATCCTCAATGTTCTGAACTTGACGACAAAATCTTAGAGAAGAGACAAATCTTGGGACACTATTTCTCCAGAAGCTTCCAAAGCTTCAACAGCTTCCATACTATAAGACCGGCAACTAAAGTAGAAGACTGCACTCATCATAGTATCAATAAGTACCACAAATGAATACATCACCACAAGTAGTGGACCTTCCCATAGCCTCGAGGACCCATCTCCATAACTCAAACTCTTCACTCTATGCTCAAACAATCCTTCCACAAACGTTAATCCTATCGTTGATCCTAGAAATATCAACAAACCAACCTGAGTCTGCCCTTTGATCAAATCACTCGCTCTCACCAACGCTTGTGGCCCCGAAACATCTTCAAGAATCGAGATCACAATCGTAGTGTTGCAGATAATGATAACATTTGCAAACACTACTGAGAACACCAAACCAACTAAGATAGCTCCATAGGCATTGAAATCAGGGGAGAATCCAAGAACATAAAACGAGCTACAAACGGCGACAAGGAAAACGCAGAAGGAAGTGAGACAAACAACAATCACCAAACAAATCCACAAGTAAGTGAAGACAAGACGTTTCCATAGTCTCTGCATAATCATCAAGAACTTGGTTATGACAACTTTTTTCCTGGAATAAGTGCAATCCACAGAGTAAACCACAGCAGCTCTAGACAAGAGTGACAAAGTGATGAACAAAGGGAAACACATTGCAGAAGAAACAGCTGTTTCAGAGAATTTCTGACAAGAGTTTCTCACAAAAGGCAACAAAGGAAGACCACTTGATTTCGAAACTAAGAGAAGCCTCACAGTGAGTGAATTAACCACTGATTGATCAACTAAGAGGTTCGGTAACAGAATTGCGGAAACAGGACAGATCAAAAGAACCGCGATTAACATGAAAGCACCAAGATTATACCGGAGAATACGAACGGTTTCCCTCAAGATCTCAAGCGCATTCATCGAGTGAAATTGATGATCAGAGGATGACGACGATGATGATGATGATTCTATCTCAAATTTCCGAAATTTTGATACTTGATTCATCCCAGATAAACCCATTTCCATAATTGCTCTGTTTTCCAACGAAAAGGGTTCAGCTACATACCATCAAAACGATGCAAAGATGAGATTTTTTCTCTAAAGTTCGGATTTTTTTCTTGTTATTAGCAAACCCAAATGATGGGATTACCTGTTCTGTAAATCATAATGGAGAGATTAGGGTTAAAGTGTAGTATTTGTTAGAGACGCGTTTAAAGCATGAAAAGCGTCACGAAAGCAATATTTTGGAGAGCGTGAAGAAACAGAAATCACGCATAAGGGGCTTGGAGGAATGAACCGAGTCGACTGGGGGAAAAGTGACGGTGACGACGAAAGAGTACACACATTTCCGTCAGATTCGGGCTGAGTGTCGAATCCGGATCCGGATCCGGGTTTGGGTTTGGGTCATAACAGAAAAAAACAAGACGCGTGGATGAGATGAGAGATGTTGCCATTTGGCACAATTGTCAAAAGAGAAAAGGACTGTTATTTAATTTCTCCCAAATTAAATGAATTTTCCACAACATAATTTTGACCAAATTTTTTTTCGTGTTTAGCAAATAAATCCTTTATTTTTTGCTATGCTAATTTCCCAAGATTTTATCCTCCAATAAAGTATTAAAGAAATCAGAAATTCAATCTCTCTTTGGTGATTTTTTTTTTGTTCTGTCAAATCAAATGGTAAAAGATTAAACAACTAGATTAGTCGGTGGTTCCGTTGACTAAACATTCCCAAATTCCCAAATTAACAACGTTGTCTCTCTCTCTCTCTCCTAGGCTCATGCAATTAGAATTTTAAAATAAAGCTCTCAACCATGAAGTCTTGTATAGTCAATATACAAATTAGAAGAAAAAAACCAACTCTTTCTTTGAATCACCAAAGTCTTTTTTTTTTTTTTCCTAACAAACAAGTAAAATAAGTTTTAGTAAATCCCTAGAAGATCATGTTCAAATTGCTCAGTACCTTAAAAATAAAATCTTAAGAATTCACAAAAGTCTCTGGTGCTTTCTCCTTGGAGCTCCTGGGAAGCACTGTAATATCATTAAGATCCTCACAAATCGTTTATCTGAGAATGTTGACTTTTTCTTGATCCAATGCAGCAGCCATAAATCAAAGACTAGCCCCAAGGTTTCTCTCAAGCCAAAAACTAGAGTGATTATATATGGCTTCTCATCTTGATTTGTGGATGTTTCTAGAAGGAACCTGGTCACTGTCTTCTCCACCAGATGCATCGTAGCCATCACTTGTAGACCTTGACAATGGCATCATCATCATCATGGCTTGTTGTTGTTGTTGTCCTCTACGTTGACCCATCAGACCAACAGCTGAAGAGAACTCAGTGAGCTGTGCTGAATCCTCTGCTTCAGACGAAACTCTGAAAGGGTGAATGTCGTGCGAGTCTAAGCTGCTTTCAGGTGAAGATGTCACCATAACATTACCGGACCCTGACATTGCTCGGCTTGTCTGGAACGCGCTTCTTGCTTCTAGCTGAAGAGGAGCTAGCCCTGAACTTGTTGATGTCTCCATCATAGCTGCTTTTGTCTGAACATTCATCAGCGGTTCCAGAGGCAATTCTGCTGGTAACCGTATGCGCTTAGACTGCCTTCGCTGCTTCCCGCTATTGTTAACAGATTCAAATTTTGCTGGGAACATTCTACGCCCGNGGCATCATCATCATCATGGCTTGTTGTTGTTGTTGTCCTCTATGTTGACCCATCAGACCAACAGCTGACGAGAACCCAGTGAGCTGTGCTGAGTCCTCTGCTTCAGACGAAACTCTGAAAGGGTGAATGTCGTGCGAGTCTAAGCTGCTTTCAGGTGAAGATGTCACCATAACATTACCGGACCCTGACATTGCTCGGCTTGTCTGGAACGCGCTTCTTGCTTCTAGCTGAAGAGGAGCTAGCCCTGAACTTGTTGATGTCTCCATCATAGCTGCTTTTGTCTGAACATTCATCAGCGGTTCCAGAGGCAATTCTGCTGGTAACCGTATGCGCTTAGACTGCCTTCGCTGCTTCCCGCTATTATTAACAGATTCAAATTTTGCTGGGAACATTCTACGGCCACTGCTTCCAAAGCTGCTGCTTGCTTCTAAGCCAACAAATGGATTTTCCCGTCTCGCCACAGGCTGAATTATTTTGGATTTCTTTCTTGCTTCTGCTGCTGCTTTCGAAACTTCTTCCGCATTGAGACGTGCTAGAGTCCATGGACTGATCTTCACAGGTTGGGGCTTCTTCTTGACGCGTTCCTCAACCACTGACTTCTTCCCATATGAACTTACAGACGCATTCTCTGGAGGGACGACGTCAAACTGCACACAGAAACGCACACACACATTAGACTAAATCTTAGTCGATAAGGTAGAAAAAACTGGTGAATAATGGTACCTGATCCTCAAGAAACAAACGCGGTGGTGTGCACCATGCTCCGCGATGAAATGTATTGAAGGAGCTTGCACTGCTTAGTCCAGTAAATGAGCTGATCATTGACATTTGAGGACTCTGTTGACCACCTCCAGCTTCTAGCTCTTGCTCTTGCTCCCTAAGCGCAACTATGTAGTCGTATGTACTGATTCCCTGTTAAGAGAAAATTCGCTTAGTTAAATCGCATAGTTCAAGGACAAAGTTTTGGCATGTCTTAGAGCATTGGAAACAACCTTCTTAATGAGAAGAATGTGAAAGAAGAAAAGCTGAGCAAGTGGGAGTGTTGCAAGCATTGCTAATAGAGTGCAAACCCCCTGCAAGAAAAAGAAAACCTTCATATCTTGCATTCAGGAACAGATAGGGGAAGATCAACTGTATGAGAAATAACTTACAACGACGATAACAAATGGAATTAACGAGAAGCTGCTTCCCAACTTCAAGGCGATGTCTGCATTAAACTGGTTTCTTCGGAGTATACATAATACCAGCACAAAAATTCCAGTTGACCATTGCATAATGAGCTGCAATGTCAAACCAAGAGGGGAATTAATGATGTTTCTACCGGTTAATAATACACCAAACTTGAAATTTGACCAATATAAGAACTGACTCTTTGTTTCATCAACCAAAGAATTATTCAGAACATTTAAAAGACAGAGATAAACAGATGAGCTTATTTTCAGGAAGTCGTGACAGATCAACACAACCTTACCAAAAAAATAGCTGATACCATAAGGCTGAAGAATTTTCGGTAATTCCGTTTGCCAATGCAGTTGTTTAGCCACTACACAAGTCCATAAGCATACAAAGAAGATAAGAAAAAGAAGGATTTAAGAAAAATCAAGAAATTTTTAAGCAAATTCTTTTAATAATACCCTGCAGTGATGATCAAAACGGTCCACACATTTGTCACAAACTCTGCAATGCTTGCTGTATTTGAAGACCTGCGATATGAAATACAATGTTATTATCAGTCTTGAGCATATGAACCGTGAAACAAGAAAACTCCAAAGCCAATCAGAAGAAATAATAATACGAGTTTGTGATTTCAAATGTTCCCCGCACCTCAACTTCACACAGACTGCAATAAAACATCCCATCCTCGCTCATCTGCTCAGAAGATTCATCACTTCCACTGCAACAACGACAGAGCAATGCACAAGGAGAGCAAAGCAAACGCAGAAGAGAAGATCTTTCTGATGACTCCAATTTCTTATTAGTTTCGTTTTCTGGATCCTGTACACACGTGCCATCACGAGATTTAGTACCACCTGTAGCTGATCCACAGCCATCTTTTGCATCCTTTGATGGAGGAAATTTCCCATTTTCAGGAATTTTAAGGTACTTTTTCGACCGGAAAACTCCACGGTCTGCAGGATCTGAAGCCGCACACCATATATACAGTCCAACCACACATGTAATCTGAAAAAGAAAGATGTCACTGACTCAAGCAGTCTCTAAAAAGATACCAAACCATCCAAAGAAGGAAAAAGTAAAACACAACTTTCAAAGACTTAAGGTGTACACAATCTCTCTAAGACTAAGTTCTCAAGTGCAGCTTCAAATGAAAGCAAAACGAATCAATTTAAAAGAAGAAATGGAAAATTCACAAATGTGAGATCGAAGTTTCAACCATATCCTCCAAAATTGGCTCAGAATCAAGACTTATCTAGAGCTAACTTGTCAATTTTCAGGAATCAATGAAGCTTAAAATAATCTCTTGAAGGGGACCAGATCAAGATCCAACTAAAAAACCAGGTAAATCCAATTTCCCTAATTAGCTATAAGTATCCAATTGCACAAGACATGTTAGATTGTAGAACCAAAGGGTCTATGTACTTTGCAGCATTTTTCCCAAAAAGAGAAAGACAACAAAGTAGAGACAACACAGAAACGGCCAACAAGTACACAATTATGATCTTGAAAGCCTTCAAAGGTTAATTGAAAGTAGATTTGAATTAAGCTTACCAGGGGAGTGTAAATGCCCATCGCAATGTACTGATGAATCTTCTTCCCAACAAATGGAGCAAAGAAGACATAGAAAGCAAAACCTAAAGCCAAGAACACAGCAACAGCCACCACCTAACCCAAAAAAGTAAAAAAAACAAATAAAAATCCAAACTTTCACCTTCAAAATCAAAACCCCTCCAAAGAAACATCGAAGATTTGACGAACCTGAAGTGGATGGTAAGGAAGTTGCCATCCATGTTTCCTCATTTTCCTTTAGAAGAAATGCTGCAAAATCCAGATGTAGATCGAAGAGACTCAAGTCAAATAAACAGATAAAGTTGCTCTCTTTTCCCTCATTCTCTTCAAAATTCCAACATTTTTGTTTTTTCTTTCACGGACTCTTACCACTGTTTTTCTCAAAAAAAAGTCTCAGACCAAAGGAGAGAAGAGTAGAGAAGAAGACATTTGACCACTGGGTGAAAAAGTAATAAACCAAGTAGAAACAAAAAGAAAAGTAGACTCTTTTTCGTTTGTGGTTTCTTCTCTGATTCTCTCTCTGTATCTTCTGTGCAAAGCTTTGAGCTTTGGTGTGCAGAGATCTACTAAAGAAGAACCCACCACCATGGAATAGAGAGAGAGAAGAGGGAAAAGAGTTATAATTAAGAGATGAAAAAGCAGTTACCTTTTTCCTAAGGCCAAATCATGTGTCACAGTCCAGTTGCTGGCAAATCCAGTAACACTTGTTTTCTTTCTCCTTTGTTATATTGCAATCACTCTCTCTCTCTCACTGTATTTTACTATTTACTTTTTTACCCCACTGGTTTTGTTACCTTTATGTTTTTCACTCTCAATGTTTCTTTCTTCTTTTCATACTTCAAAACCCACATGACATGTTTCAATTTGTTGTGATGTAACGACTAATGAATGAATCGAGGTTTTCGAGATTTAATTGTGATTAGGTAGCCTAAAGATGTCTCTATTTAACCTAATGACAATGTGTCCTTGTGTAATAAATTATCTTTCAGGTCCCAATAAATGTTTGTACCAAATGACTCTATTTTGTCTTAAATGTTTTAGTCTTCCAAACTGGTAACTACTCTGCACACTTTACAGTTCAAAATGTTACATAAATCAAGCCGATTTGGTTAAAGAGAATTTCGAACTCACAAAGAAGCAAACACCACAAGAAGGAAGAGTTTATAATACTAATAAATAAAACGTATAGATGGAGGAATATTATTGAAGTAGCTCCATAGTCCATTTGATTTTCAATATTCGAGGACCGAGAGTGACAGAACATAGCACCAAGAAAACGACGGTCGGGGTAACAATAAAGATAAAATGAATTTGTTTTACCTTTGAGGTTAGGATTGTTTTAAATTTAAAGGTTTTGGTTGCTGCAATGTCTTATATGGTCTCTCTCTCTTGTCAGAAAATGGACTTTCTGTAAGAAAAAGAAAAACTTTTTTTTTTTATGTAATTGGTTTGCGTTTTAGTTACCTTTTTCTTGCTACTTCAATAAAAAGGGTTATTTGGATCGAAAGCCAATGTCTTACTTTTACTGTCGTCTTACATGTCTATTAGGTGTATATAAAAATTAAATACGTCGACTTTGCATGCAGATACGAAAAATTATGGGGTTTTTATGGAAGTGGGATTTTTTTTTTGAATTGATTGAGAAACTCGTCTAAACATGTATCGATTCTGACACACCTCTATGAAAGTAACGGCCGAAGAAAGTGCAATATTTTCGATAAATTTTGTTTGTTGCAAATAAAGATATACATGTTAAATTTCGATTGCTTATATTATCTTTTGTACTTTTCTTTCTAAACTTAGCAAAAACAAAAATAATTTAGCATATATATTTTTGCAAGATTACAAAACAAACCTTGATATTTGGTCAAAGCTAATTTTGAATAAGTTATATGTGTGGTTTTATAGATTTCAGTCGATGCCCATAAGAATAAATAGTTGTTCTTTTAAATACACGAATCTTTTTTTTTTTTGGGTTCAACTAAATACACGAATCTAAGAAATTTAAAATGGGTGAAGGGAAACTAATAATTTGAAATATAATTTAATGTATAAGCTAAAATTCTATTTGAATATTTTCCTATAAACTAGTAGTATGAAATAATTTAAAAGGGACAAAAGGTGTGTGGGTGAAGGAGTAAATGTGAAGCATTAAATTCGAAGGACCTCTTTGTGTATGTCGTTTTCCTTCTTCATATTCTTTTTCTTTTCTTGGTTGGAGGGATTGCAATTTAATAGTTTATCGATAAAAGAAGAAAATCGATGAGGTAGAGACAAGCATTCTTATAAAAATCCTAAAAACGTAATTGAGTATAGGGTTTGTTGAGTACTACGAATTATTTAAAATAGTCGTTGTTTCGAACTGAACTCGGATTTAAAATAATAAACTAACATAAAAAAAATATGCTACTACGCCCGGTGAATACGGATCATCGTTTATCGAGATATCCGGTCGCAAACCAACATTGAACGATTCCAATGAATATAAATATACTATTTCTAAACAAACCATAGTTCATGTTTTGTTGTCTTAAATTACTACTAAAATTTGTAAAGGGTTAAAAGTATCAACAAACTAACTTTAGGTTTATAAGAAATTTAGAAGTTGAGAAATTATTTAGAAACTTTTATTTTGGTGCAACATTTTGGAAACTCTTCTAAACTTATAATTTGTAATATTTTAAGTTTTTTTTCTTCTGAAATTGGGATATTTTCTAAACAAAAATTTATGTTTTAGTATTTTTACGTTAGTTTTTTTTTCACTCCCTCCACACACACATATCCAATAGATAGTAGACCGACCATTGGAGTATATTGTGCCACGCATAGGACGGTGGAGAACCCACACCACATTTTAAAAAGCTCTTGGATCGTAAGTATATGAGCTTTCAATATAAAGTCTCACTCATATAATGCTTGGTTAAAATCACCAAAATCCCGAAAACCAATCCTGACCGTAGTAAATCTTCTTCTATGAGATCTAAAATATTTTCCTTCTCCCTTCACATGAATTCCATCATCATTGGATCATGACACAAATGATTTTTCGGCACTGTTTCTTGGAAAATTGGAAGTAAAACATAATAAAAACGAGAAGAACCATTGCAAGCAAATTAAGAAGCATCTATTTTCATCTAAAGAAAGAGATTTCTACATTTTCACAATCCAACATACTTGTCAGTTGTCAAGTCTTCTAGTTTTGTTTTTATAATCAAGATGTCTAATATTCATTTACCATAAATCTATGTTTTCTATTAAAACAATGGCGCTATCGATAAGAAACATCTTGGGAGTAATAATAAAAAGTCGTATGTACAATGTAATGCAGAATTTGTTTAGAAAAGAAGTCAAAACCGTGGTAGCAAAGTCAATATATGAATATAAACTAAAAAAGATAGGACAAGACTAACAGCTTTTTGGCAGGACAAATTAAATAGTAAAATTGATAATGAAATGAAATTTTGGTTTAAATTTTGAAGGATGAAGGATATATAATTATATATGATCCAAGCAAGAAGCAAGGAATACTACAAAATGGTAGATGGGGACATACAGAGAGGGACTTGTTCTTATTTGCTTGGGCCTTTTCTTTTATGCACGTGCCACTGTGTCTCACCATACCCGTGACTCACTATACTCTTCTCCTATTTCTATTTTACTTTTTATAGGTTTCATTTATATGTTTGACCCCAAAATGGTTCCCACAAAATAAATGTTTCATTTATATAAAACTTTATTCCCTACAAAATCAATGTTCAGTGATAAAGTTTATGGACACAGAACTTATGATACTTAAATTTTTTGATAAATTGTGAGGCTGTGAATTGTGAATTGTTGTGGACTGTGGGCAATGAAAGCAATAATAAGATGTGGGGCAATTACTACTTGATGGCTAATAATGATTAATGAAGAAAGGAATTTTGATATTTTTAAAAGCTCCTTTTTTTTTCACTCTTGACTAATTTAGTGTGCTGCATAATGACTAGAAAACGCTATTGGTTCGCTAGTAGTCTTAAGTAATTCGATTAAAGTTTTGACAAAAAAAAAATTCTCAGTTCAATGTCTATAGAGAAGGGCTTGTATCCTAGTGGTCCCCCTTCTCACAGACGACTGCCAGAGGTCGTAGGTTCGACTCTCTGTCGGCGCGGTGGTACTATGACTCTCCAAAAAAACCTTAAGAGGTTTTCCTGGATTTGGGGCACCGTTCGCGGTGGGGTCTAGTCACTATAAAAAGTTTACCCAAAACAGTTCTCTTATCAAAAAAAAATGTCTATAGAATGTAAAAGTCAGGTTGTTGAGCCTTTTATTAAAAAGCAAAACGGTGGTATCTTTTTGTAATGGCATTGTGGACTTTCTAATAACCAATTATGACTCTTAATAGTCAAATTATGATTTAGTTTTTGTTCTTGAATATTGTATAAAGAATGTGATTTTTTTAGATTTGCATAGAGGATCCAAAAACGTTGAACCAACCAACCATAGATGTAGGTTGAGTTTTCAAATACTTATATTCAACCTGTCAGGTGTTAATGACAAATCGTCAATTCTAATAAACAGATCTTCTTCATTTCGTAGTATATTACTAATTACTAATTTATATTGAGTTGTTTCAAATCTATAAATGAAGAATAAGCTGAATGCTAAACGGTTGATGATGTAGGTTAAGTCATAACCAAAGGCCAAGTGTACATGGTAAAGGATCCATTCATGGCATGTGTGAGTGGTACATGGTACACATTTGAGTTTTAAGATGGAATTGCCATGCACGCCACCACAAAACTTGGTTCCCAAAGAATTAAATTCTTTTGGCGAAATATTGAAATTTCAGTGCAATCGCTCAAGTACACTCTTAACAATTAAGAAGTAATGAACCTTTATTAACATTTGAACAGTCAGCGACAGCTTACTTAAAAGAGAGGGATCACTAGCATTGACATATACACAATCAAAAATGAATTGTGGATATAAAACACTTAGCCCTTACAATCTACTCGTAATAAATAGGACATAAGAGTATAATGGTAAGAGGTTTGGAACTGTCAACAGTAACTTCTCCACAACCAAAACCAATAGGATAAAAGTGTCTTGCATGGAATTACGAAGAAGAACGAAAAAAAAAAAGACCAAAGTTTGTTCTTGTAACATTTGACTCTGTCAAACTGATGATACATAGCCTCTGTAAAAGAGGGGGCAAGAGAATGCTTACTGATCACTTGGGACCAACTTCCTTGAGGGCACACATCTGCTCCTCTCCCATTGCAGACATGACAGACACAACTATATCTTTGCCCTCCTCAAATCCATTCTTGAGCTGTGTGAGCAAAGCATCATCTGTTGGAAGCTTCAGATCATCCTTAGTGCTACCATTATCAGTAAGAAGACTAACCTGTATTGTAATAAAAGAAAAAAAAACCCTCAAATGTAAGCATATGGGCAAAGGCAAAACACAAAGCTGAAGTAATAAGAATGAGGTCACATACAAAGCCATCTTCAGAGATATCAATCAACTGGTAATCAACACGGTTCACATGTGGAACCTACCAAAAAAAAAAGAAAACACTTTGTGAGTCAAAGTTACAGACTTTGTAAATGTTTGTATCAACAAGCCACAAGACTCACATCACAATTGTGGGAAGAAGGAACGATATCTTCAAGCTTCTTAGAAGTGAAGATATCAATGGCAACAAAGTGACATTTGGCGTGACCGTGCTTGCCAGTCTTGGAAGTTGATACCTCAACCACCTATTATAAACCCAACACAGCAACGTTTCCAAATATTAAACATCCAATTGAATCAATCAATTCCAAAATCAACATAAACTTGATCAGATAACAGTTCTCAGCACTAAACCTATAATAAGCAATTAAAAGTTCACATAAACCTATAATCAATCACTTCAAACAGAGATTTCTCAGCCTATAAGCCTAATTTGATCAATAGAGATCTGTATGCCATAATAGATAAATTAAACCTCAATCAAAATCACAACGATCAGGTAACGGAACACTGCCTAATACAATCCAGGAAGATGATTCCTCTATAGCTAATGCATCGAATCTAAGAGAAAGAGACTGAGAGACCTTGCAGGGACGTCCCTTGATGACGATGTGACCACCTTTACGGATGTTACCGGCTTGTTGAGGATAGGTTTTGGAAGCTCCGGCGTCACTGGATTCGAAGTGGTGCTCATCGTCCGACATGATTCAGCAAAAATTGGAAGACGAGAGACGAATGATTTGATTTCAGAGAAAGTGTTGTTGCGAGCGAAGTCAGCGAGTGGTGTTCTAAGTTTTATAGAACTCAAGAAAGAGAGATCTAGGGTTGCGTATTCAAATTACTCTTCTTCAGCCGTTGGATTGTAACTTTTTTAATTAAATCTATGGTTCAGATTTATCGCGTGCAATTGACGCGGCCCTACACGTGCGGCGTTTTGTTTTTCCTCTTAAATTAATAAAAGTCAGATCGTAAATGTTACGCGGCCTCTGAGATTCTCTATTCAATTAAACCTTAAATAATTTACTCCTGTATTGTACTGTGTATTCTTTAAATAGGAAAAATGGGTAAAAAAACTCTGAAGTTTTATAAAAACAGAAAATAAAACCTGACTTTAATTTTTGGGTTATTAAACCC
>OVAQ01002397.1:0-12950 GCA_900406345.1 Erysimum cheiri | reverse complement strand
ACAGGGGACGGGAGAAGAAGACGCCGTTGCATATGGTCTTATATTCAATCACAGTTCCACCCATAAGTAGGCCCAAAATTGGCAAAGCTGAGAAGCATTATGCGGCCCAAGAAGAACCCCAATAGGCTTGTAAATACCCTCTCTCATTTTTTGTCAAAAAGATCAAAAGTCAAATTAAAAAAAAGGGTAACCATAGTTTGAAGTCATCTTAAAGACTTAAACCGTTAAACGTGTCGTACAATAAAACTTCTCTAAAACTTACTAGAAACTCACTGAAAAAAAAACAGTTTGATTACACGTTTAAATGGCTTCGGTTTATCATACGGCCGGGCAATTCAAAATCTTCAACAACTATTTTAGAAATAATTAAAGACTTGACAATAACGTCGGCGTCGACCAACAGATTAAATATAGTAACCTCGAAAAATAAACGAGGAAGTTGATTAATTGGGTGTTAATGTGTTATATATGTGTCGAGTGATGGAGACATATCAACCGTTTTGAAATCATCAAATACACATGCAATTTATAATATTAAACATGGTCTGGCCAACTGGTCATATATTATAAGATACACGACTTATTCTCGATGATTTGTTGAATCTATTAGTGCTTATCACTTCTTCCCATTTCTTTAACGAGCAATCTGCTTCCCCCGTTGTTAGCTGGCATGTTCTACATGTGTATATAAATGATCATTTTCATTTATTTATAGTTACTTTCAATTTGATATTAGAAATGCTGTTCACATGAAATAATATTATTTTATTTGGTATAGCTAATGATTTTTCTAGGATTAATATTTATTAACCATTTGCAAAATATAAATTCAAAACTCAAAAAGTCACGTAACATGTGGTTTGAGTTGTTTTCATCGATTGGATCCTTGATATATAGGATCTCGTAATTAAAGTCCATCGTCATACAATCAAATTAGTTTATTATAATGAAATAGTTTTTCTGTAATGCTTTCATCATATGTCGCATGATTTTTATTTGGTTGACAGTATTCAAAATTAATCTTCGAGAGACCAACCAACCATATACTTAATTATACTAATTAATATTACATGCATACTAGATGGTAAATTTATGCATAATTTGTCACAAAATTTCCACGAAATTGATATTATATAACTATACATTAGTAACATTCATTCCCACTACTAAATTTGTCCAGGATTTATGATGGTTCGTAACAGATTAATTTTTACAAAATTTGTCGCGTATTTTAGTAGCCGGATCATGTAACTTGGGACATACTATACAATGTATACTTGATTGTATATGCACGCGTAAAGATACGTGGATACACATATGCACATGACTTATAACATTATCATATGATAATGTTATCATATAATGTTGTCTTATCATTATCACTCTGATAACATGTGGACTTTAACACAACGAGCGTATAGTTAGTGGTCGGCACACATGATTAGTTCATTATTGAATCAACATTTTCTTTACACCAAGCTGTCTTCACAAAAATGGTTTTAACATAAAATAAATAAAAATAGTTAACAAGTATAGGATGTCTTTTTCTGCATAAAATAATAGTATTGCAAAGACTATAAAGAGCGAGAAGAAAAGTGACTGTGATTTTCTCTGTCTTTTTAACCGAAGATTCACACTAGTATATGGTAGGTTTATTATTACATTAGTAAGGCCGATAATTTGCATTTCAAAAACTAGAAAAGTAATAGTAAAAGTTATTTTTAAAAGCTTCTCAAAGGGAACAATAATACTACGACAAATAAAATGATCACAAGTTTTTGACTACCTTAAATAAAATATTTAACATAGGCAAAGAAAAAGAAAACATTTAACAGTTGTCAGAAAGTTATTCAAAATGAAAATAAAAACATATCTTAAATAAATTGAGACTCTCACCGATCTGTCAAAAATTAGAACTTTGTCAAATCCGAATTAATGAATTTGTCCTTATTTGTAATGTAAAGCTGTGTCATCATGGCGTCAGCGTATGGGTTGTGAATTTGTGACTCGTTTAATCGTCATATGATGTGCAGCGTAGGATCCACGTGGTGAACCTTCCAAAGTCGGTGCAAGACAAAACCAAATCTAGCTTTTTTTTTTTTTTACTTTGCCTTGAGTCTTTTTTGACCATTACTTCTTCACTCAATACTGTTAACTTTTTTTTTTTTTATAAAAAAAATCTTAATAATGTCATTTGGTGGAAAAGAATTGTATTTAACTATCATGAAACATATCTAAAATTGATTATACATTATGTTCTTTTGTTAACTCCACCACCTAAAGGGCAACAAGCAGGCAAAGAAAAGTGATCACAGAGAGCTAATCACAGCCGTTAATTTCAAGTTTCGGGGCCCGTTTACAACCTGAACTTGGATTTGGTCATTTAGGGGATGTATTCAAACTTGTATTTAAAGGGATTTGTAAATTGTTTATAAATACTATGTTATTCAATCATGAATTTTTAAAAATGTAATAAAATCCAGTGTTATTGAATTAGTGATTTCAAAATTCACTTTAAAATCCAGTGTTATTGAAACTAATTTGTGGATTTGGTTTTTAATGATTTTGAAGGATTTGAGAGGATTTAAAATGATTTTTTAAGTTAAAAATACAGATTTCCAAATCTCATGGTTTTATGTGGAATTTGAAAGGATTTTCAATAAATCATATGAACTTTCATAAAATCATCAAAATCATATAAAATCTCATAAAACTTGAAATCCCTTAAAATGATAGATTGAATACATCCCATTAATTATTATTAATTGCGGGTCCTGTGATTTTAACTCTTCATCCCATCATCTAACACCGTTAGTAAACGTGAACTTTAAACCCAATTAGAGTCAGGTTCCACGTCATTACGAATATTCTTGATATTTTTCAATAGAATCAACAACTTAATTTGGTTGAATGTCAACATAATTAGCGAAAATGTAATCAAGGCAATGATTAATCTAATACTATTTCTGACATCGGAACTAGAAAAAGCAACTTGCATTGTTTGCGAGGTTACGGGCCCATTACGGCCCAACTAACACGTGGTTACGTCACCATTAGTCATTTAACACGTGGCGTCTACGCTTTTTTCACCTCTCTTGACTCGTAACCACGTGTCCGTTGATGAACCAGCTCGTTTTTGGGTAACAAACAACTAACGTCCGCGTTACAGTTGTTTATTTAGGTTTTTTTAGTGAACACGGTTTCAAATGTTTATGTTTTCTTCTTTTTTTTATTATTCTAGAAACTGGAAATCTAGAGCCGTTATGACGGCTGCTTCACGCCGTTTAAGTAACGAATAATGAACGACCCATTCTCGTTTGGTCAAGTAAAATAGTATTTTGTCTGTTTCAAAATAAGTGTCACTTTAGCGAAAACAATTAATTTTACATATTTTCTATATAAAAACACAATTACCTATACATATAACCACATTTTAACTAATAGAAAAATAAATTACACTAGTTAATAAATTTTGCATTGAAAGTCGAAAACTGACATTTATTTTATAACAAAAAGTTTTCTCTACAACGACACTTATTTTGAAACGGAAGGAGTATTATTTTTCTACAAAGTTGGTATACACCAAAAATATTGAAACGTAAATGTATAGTAAAATAATTACTCGTTCAAAGATTCCAGGAAAAAAATAGTTGAATTAAGAAACAAAAGAATATGACTAATGACGAACTTATTATTAATACTATAATTTTAGGGAAGCTAATACTACTAATTAAGAAAACTTATAACGTGGTCTTGGTCGTCGGATGGCATATTGGTAAATAAGTCAAACATGGGCGGTGTTTTCGAGATTCAACAATATCCTTGTTAACCACGTCTCTCTCTGTCTCTCTGAGAAACGCACTTTTTTTTTTTTTCCTTTTTTTGAGAAACGGAGTCTATAAATACCAAAGCCCATAACTTTCATTTTCTCCCTTCTCCTCCTTTCGTCTCTTCCTAAATTCCGGATTTTTCGCATCCTCTCGCAATTTTTTAGGGTTTTCAAAACTCCCTAATCTTCCTTTTTTTACTGATTTCTCCTTTCACGATCCCTGGGATTTTGTTTCCTAAACAAAGGAGAAAAATCTGCATTTTTTGCTCGAGATTCTCTAGCTGCTTTGTGTTTTTACTCAGCTCCTTTGAATCAATCAGGTACGTTTTCTTTTGAGCTTTGGTTTTTGGATCCGTTTTAGGTTTATTATTGAGATTTCCTGCGTTTTATTTAATTTGAATGCATCTTCAAAATCTTTTCTTTTTTTTTTTTTGTTGTCTTCTGTCCGTTTATATTGGAACTAAGCTCTGTCTTTTCGTACCTTACAACATTGTTTTCTGCAAAATATTGTTTTCATTGTATTGGGAATGAAAGACACTTCAATTCAATTTGCATACCTTGAATTCTGGTCCAGAAAAGGACCTTTTCAATAAAATTGGAACTAGGGACTAATTTGAAATGTTTAGAATTAATGGTTCATCAGTTATAGTGGAGATCTGGTCAATTGGACAGATTATGTTACAAGTTTTGTCGGTAGGTTCTTTTAATAACAGTAGCTGTCCTATAAAGAGAAGAAAGCAGTTTGAAAGTTTCGGTACTTGTCAAAATCAGTTGGCTCCTTTTTCTATATAACATTAAACAACAGGATGGGTAACACATGACTTACTTTTTGACTTTTTTTTGTTATGTTCTGCTTCACTGGTTTTAAAGAACATGTAAAGTTCATTTCTTTTCTTATAAATCCTTTGTTGGTGAAACCCCAAAAGATAGTAGTAGTAAATCTTGGATTTTTGAGTGGTTCTGTAACGTTTCTCATGTACAACACATTCATTCAATAAGTAGAATTTTGCGGTATGATTAACTCGATTGTTTTGTTGGACAATTTTACAGGTTTGTGGTTGAATCTCAAGGTCTGAGTCTGAGAGCTCTTTTTTTGTAATAGAAACGGTGTATATTTGAAGATCTAGAGATGATAAGGTAATGTGATAGAGTACAGTTTAGTTTTAATATTTTGACTGTAAAAGCTTTCAATTTTCTGAGTATTTTGTTTTTTTTTTGGTCACCTTCAGTTTTCAGGATACCTACTGTTAATGGACAGTTCAACAACAAGCAGTGACAAGAAAACACTAAAGAGGTGGTTTTTCATTGACAAAAGTGTTGGATAGAGAGACGTTCAAGTGTTTTAGAAGAGACCATCGGATTTTCTAGTTTGAAGCATTTTTGTTTGTAGTTCGATGGATTTGAATTTGAACAAGACGACCCCTGTTCTTAGTGACACTACTGCACCAGTCAATAAATCAAGACTCGGATCATCCTTCCCTTCAGGGAGATTCATGATGAATTCAAGGAAGAAGATTCCTAAACTCGACGATGTTAGATCTAACGGTTGGTTGGATGCAATGATATCCTCGTCCCCACCGCGTAAAAGACTTGTCAAAGATTTCAACATTGAGATTGCTCCTGAAGATGATTTTGCTCAAAGGGCCTGGATGGTATATATAAATAATATCTCATGATGTTTCATTCACAAATGCTTTGATCTCTCTATTGTTTTTCTCAGTCCTCACCATTTTCATTCTTTAATCTTAACAGCTCAAGTATCCTTCAGCGATTAGCTCATTCGCGCATATTGCAGATCAAGCAAAGAACAAGAAGATAGCTGTGTTTCTAGATTATGATGGAACACTTTCTCCAATAGTCGATGATCCTGACCGCGCCATCATGTCTGATGCGGTAAGAACTAAAACCCCCTTTTGTTTCCGGACATGTTAATTTACCTCTCTGGTCTAAAAACACTAACATAGCTCTCTCTATCTCTCTCAGATGCGTGCTGCTGTTAAAGATGTCGCCAAGTACTTCCCAACAGCAGTAATTAGTGGTAGAAGCCGTGACAAGGTGAAACTTTCAAACCATGATTCATCTATTACTTGTATCTGCACCAATCCAACCAAAAGTTAAAACGCTAATACAGTTTGAGTTTGCTCATGCAGGTCTACCAATTGGTAGGACTAACCGAACTCTATTACGCGGGTAGTCATGGGATGGACATAATGACTCCTGTAAATCTAAACGGGTCACCTGAAGACCCCAGTTGTATTAAATCCACTGACCAACAGGTGAAATCATTACCTCATTTTCCTTAAAACATATATGAATCATCAACTGTTGCAAATTCTGATATTTTCTTTCTGAATAGGGTGAGGAGGTAAACCTCTTTCAGCCTGCTAAAGAGTTCATACCAGTCATCGAAGAGGTTTACAATAGCCTCGTTGAGATAACTAAATGTATCAAAGGTGCAAAAGTAGAGAACCACAAGTTCTGTGCCTCTGTACATTACCGTAATGTTGATGAGAAGGACTGGCCAATCGTTGCTCAACGCGTTCATGACCACCTTAAGCAATACCCTCGTCTGCGTCTAACTCATGGGAGAAAGGTACTTACTTGGAATAAAATATCACTCTCTCTGCAGGTTTCACATTAGACACAAAGACCTTAACACAGTTCATTACTTGTTTTATTGATATGATTCAGGTTTTAGAGGTTCGTCCTGTGATTGAGTGGAACAAAGGAAAAGCAGTCGAATTTCTTTTAGAATCTCTCGGATTAAGCAACAATGACGAGTTCCTCCCAATCTTCATCGGAGATGACAAGACTGATGAAGACGCATTCAAGGTACTGAGAGATGGGAACAGAGGATTTGGAATATTGGTATCGTCCGTACCAAAAGAAAGCAATGCATTCTACTCTCTTAGAGACCCTTCCGAGGTACAAATTTTATAATATATAGTCTCTACATGATCATATAATCACTATATGTCAATTTTGTAATGTGTGTGTTTGGTTTGGTAATGGTGTTGCAGGTGAAGAAGTTTCTCAAGACTTTGGTGAAATGGGGGAAGATGGAAAACTCTACAATGATTGTGTAGAAGAGAATCAGAAGCTTCATCACTATTCAACGCTGCTTTCTATTTTTCATTTCCCTTTTTAGTTTTTTCTTTTATCTTTCTTTACAGTTTCTAATTTTATATCATTTTTCCTTATTATCCATAAATTAAGCTGTATTAAAAACTAAAAACTCTTTCCATCATTCATTTCACAATTTCTCGAGGGTATTAATTATCCTGAGCTGTATTAAAATGGCACATGAAATGAAACCAGAAGATTAGAGTTTTAAGCTATGTTTTTGTATATTAGAAGAAAAGTAGTAAAGCTATAGAAAGTTTCTAGCTGCTGGATCCTACATGTATCAGACTAAAACTGAAGCTAGAGAGTGTTATTATCTGCAAGACGAATCCTCATTCGCCTGCCTGACAACATATAGCCTTGCATCTCAGTTATCGCGCTGACTAGCTCACGTTGATCTGCGAAGCGAACGAACCCGTATCCCTTGCACCGACCAGTATCACTGAAAGTGACAACCTTTGCATCCGAAACAGAACGATAGCGGCTCTGGAAAGTCGACAAAAGCGTCTCCCTAGTAACATCTCTATCCAAATTATTTACGTATATTACGTTAATTCCATTCCAATAAGGCGACGTCTGCTGATTGAACTGCTCAGGTGGGTACTGATTGTAATAAACCACGTTCTGCTGATTGAACTGCTGAAGGAGGAACTGATTGAAATAAGTCGAGTTCGGCTGATTGAACTGCTGAGGGGTCTGAGGGGGAAACAGCTGGTACGGTATTGCGGGTGTTATGATCGTCTGTTGAACATCTTCTCCTGCAGCCTGAGATACAAAAAAAAAACTCTATAACATTTGCTGCATCCAAAATATCCCTTAGCTGAGATGTCAATGGGAATCAAAGTTTTGACTTGAATATAAGCTAAGCTTTGGGAATTTCAAATTATTGACATCTAGTGAAATCTATAGAAAGCTTTTACGTTCAAATTGCTGTAAACAAACTCTTTCAGATTCTACAAGACTACAACTAATCATTTTGCCAATCGGAATCAAAGTTTTAGAGAAATCGTCATCGAGTCATAGAGAGAGATCCGAAATTTTGGACAAGAACCTGATTTGTTGTAAACCCATCAAGAAATTTGAGTAAAGCTTCAAGAAACTGAGTCGTTTGTTGATTGCTCGCAGCTTGAACAATGTCATTGATCACCTCCATCCTTAACGTATTCGCATCCCGGAAGATGCTCAGAAGCTCATTCATATCTTCTTGTGCTGCCGTAGCCGTAACCGTCGTCTGGTTTCCTCCTTCCTGAGAATAGTTTGATTCGACCCAATTCTTGGAGACCCGAGTCACGAAACGGATATGTGCTTCACTCATTCGACCCTGTAGATTGAGGACCTTCGCCTTCATCTCTTGCTCGATCTCATCCAATCTTCTCAGAACCTCATCAGATAAACCAAGACCCAGCTCCGAGGGATTGAAATAGGAAACACGATTTCCTTGATAGATTAAGGATCGGACGAGATTGGTGAGGATGTAAGGATGGATACCGCCGAGGAAAAGAAACGGCGACTCGAGCGAGTTGCGCATTGAAGAGAAGAGGAGGTAAGGGATTGTGTTGGCATTGGCGCCGTTGTTTAGGTTCTCGTAGTACGATCTCAGGCGTTCGAGGACGTCTTCAACGTTGTTGGAGGCGGTTAGGATTTTGCGCAACTCGGCGAAGAAATCTTGACGGAAGTGAGAGTTATCCATTTTCTTGGAGAGGGAAGAAGAAGAACAATGAAATAGTTTCTTGAGGTTTCTCTTTTTATCATAAAATTTGTCGCTCTGTTTTTGGAGGGAACTGATTTCGGTTTAATTGAAACCAAACCGCATCTCGTTAATTCAATTCGGTTCAGTTAAATAAAAGAGCCATACCAATTTTTATTTAACCCAGTGTGCTTTATATTTTGTTTTCTTATTTTAGAAATTGAAAATCAATTATTGAACACACAAAAATTACCCATTTCCCGCGAGATACACTCACACGAACCGACTTTATTGTGTTCAATTTTGCACAACCACCGTTAGATTCTCCTCTCTAGATACCAAAATTTACTTTTATGTTTTTAACCAAAAAGATAACTAAGATTCAGTTATTGCCTCAAATTCACCAATGTTAAGTATCTTTAACGGGGTTCAATTAGACATTAAATAAATAACAAGGGTTAAATCAAAGAATATTTGTAAAGTTCAGGATTTGTTTGCAATTACCAAAAACTTGTCCTACCATTAATAACCACCACTCTCAGTCCGACAACCTCCATAACAATGGCTTCCAAATCCACCGTCACAACATTGACGATCTTCTTCATCTTCTTCTTCGTCGAACCTAAGGTTCAATCTCAGCAAATCTCAACCGTAGATACAGAATGCTCTGGCCGTTGGATCCACATCCGAACACTCCCATCTCGATTCAATCTCGATCTTCTCTCAACTTGTAATCGTTACCCAATCACCGACGATCTTTGCCCTTACTTAGCCAATCACGGACTCGGCCCAAAAACCCATACCCGTACTCGAAGCTGGTATCGAACCGACCCGTTACTTCTCGAACTCATTTTCCACCGTCGGATCCTCGAATATCCATGTCTCACACCCGACCCGAATCTCGCCTCCGCCGTTTATCTCCCTTACTACGCCGGCATCGATTCTCTCCGTTATCTTTACGGACCCGATTTAAACTCCAGCGCTGATCACGGGTCGGATCTTCTCGAGTTTTTGACCCGTGATCAACCCGAGATCTGGTCTCGTCGCTCTGGTCATGACCATTTCCTCGTTATGGCCCGACCCGCTTGGGATTTCTCTCAGCCGTTGACTGTTGACCCACCGATTTGGGGAACGTCGTTTTTAGAACGCCGTGAGTTTTTCAATCTAACGGCGTTAACTCTCGAATCTCGTTTCTGGCCGTGGCAAGAACAAGCGGTTCCTTATCCGACGTCGTTTCACCCACACAGCTTACCGTTTTTGGAATCTTGGATCCGTCGTGTCCGTCGCTCACGGCGAACTTCGCTTATGCTATTCGCCGGCGGTGGAGGTACCTCATCTTCTCCGAACATCCGCCGTAGCATTCGATTAGAGTGTACAAACACAAACGTAACCGAATCGGAATCGAAATCGGATAAAATCTGCGATTTCGTGGATTGCTCAAATGGAATCTGTGAGCACGATCCGATTCGATTCATGAGACCGATGTTACAATCATCGTTTTGTTTACAACCACCGGGAGATACTCCAACTCGGAAAGCTACGTTCGACGGAATCATCGCCGGATGTATCCCGGTGTTTTTCGAAGATCAAACTGCGAAAATGCAGTACAATTGGCATTTACCGGAATCCGAATTCTCGGAGTTCTCGGTGACGATTCCGAAGGAAGATGTTGTATTCAGAGGAGTTAGAATCCAAGATGTGTTGATGAGTATACCTAAAGAAGAAGTAGCGAGGATGAGAGAAAGAGTTATAGAGATGATGCCTAGAGTTATGTATAGAAGACATGGAGCTTCAATGGGGTTGATGAATAAGAAAGATGCTGTTGATATTGCCATTGATGGAGTTTTGGAGAAGATCAAATCTAGAGCTTGAATACTAACCACATACTTTAAACAGGTATTAATCGTGTTGTTGTTGTTGTTGTTGTTTTAACTATAGTGTTGTGTTTTTTGAGTGTTCATGTTGAGAAGATTTTACATACCCTATATTTTTTGTATGTTGGATCCGAAGTCTCACTGAGATGTTTATGGTTAGTAATATAATATATACTAGTTGTTAGATTAATAATGAATGTTAAGGTTTGAGGAGATTTCTTTTAATCGTATGGTTTATTTGGATCATTGTAAGTCTTGGTAATGATTAGTGGTTAGTGTAATGTTTTCACTAGCCTATGGAGATTTTCTTGTTTTTGTTATATCAGTAGAGAACTTTTGTTAGACTTTGAGTGATTTTCTTTGTATCCGCATAACGATCTTTTATGTCTAGAACACATCAAAATGACGTTTGAATATATCCGGAACAAAATACAGCTTTGTCAACGATAACTTCGTAAAATTAAAAAATTACTACCTTGTTTAATCCGGATGAAAAGAGTTTACAACAACTACACCTACTATGCCAGATTTACTAACGTCAAATAGTTATTTTTTAAACCTATCAACACAAAAGAAAACGTAAACCGAAGTTTTTTTTNTTTTTTTTCTCGTTTGTGTTTGGCATTTGCGTTCAGAATTAGCAACAAAAGAAAGGAATTTGTTAAAATACTTATGATTAAAGATTCTTTTTTTTTATAAATTACACAAACGCAAACAAAAATTTGAGGCTCAAACTAGGTGAAAGCCAAGTAAGCCGAAGACTATTAGATAAACGCTAAAGCCACTATTACAATAATGAACCCATTTACCTATCTGGGCCTGTTATGTATGCGTTGCCTGTTCTTTTTGTGACTTTAGTATCAGCAGACANCAGACATATGCAAGTACAGTATGTATAAAAGACACTTTCGACATGTTATGTAACTGAAAACATTTAATGTCATTTACATTTGTAACATTTTATGTTTTTCTTTGTGTTTAAGTACGTTAGTGTGGAAGATTAATCTTTTTAAAACTTAGATCAATAATCTCTCTTTGCGCCCCCACCCTAAAAAAAGACTAATAATCTCAATTTTCTTCTATTTAAA
Source organism: Erysimum cheiri (assembly GCA_900406345.1). NCBI lineage: Eukaryota > Viridiplantae > Streptophyta > Magnoliopsida > Brassicales > Brassicaceae > Erysimum > Erysimum cheiri. Next base: position 1,349 of record OVAQ01002397.1, on the reverse strand, counting down.
GTTTTGAAACTACATATCATCTAGTATGAACATATTTTTCATTTTCTATATATTGTATTTACTATTTAGAATAAAATTGTTTATATGAGTGTCATAAACTTGAGTTTAAATCATGGGTTTCCGGTCAATATAGTAGCAAATAGTAATAAAGTTTACGGGGAAATTGATTTGTTTCATTAAATGAAAAAAATATATGGCACAAATTGACAGAACAGAGGAATACAACAGGAAAAATATTAAGGAAAAAGACTAAAGATGTGAAAAGGAGAGGAGAAAAAAAAGGTTAGTGGGAAGACTAATGGGTAATGGCGCACAACTAACACTCGTCCACCAAAATTTATGAGATAGTCCAATTGATTCGACCGATTATAGTACACTCCACAATCTTTTACTATCAGTTTACTACTTTCTTTTTGTCCATTAATCGATACTTTGTTTTCTTCAACCTCATTTCCAATATTTATTTAGGGGTTAAGATTTTTCAAAAATTTTTAGGTATTTTTACCAACAATATTTTTGAGAAATAACAAACAGATTATTATATATGCCAGCTTCTCTTTACGTTGGGTTACCAAGATTGAAGCAAGAAAATAATTTTTTAATCTATTCTATTCTCTATTGCCAAAAATTGATTTCAGACCTTCATATATACTGTTTTTTTTGTCGAAACCTTCATATATACGGTATGTTCAAAATTTTTAGTCTTTTTTTTATAGAATAAGAATAAAAATAACAAATATACCATTTTTGTACAAAAGTAAAAGTTTAGTCACAATATGCTTACCAAAAGTGGCCATATGAAATCTAGACATCATCCAAAACACGGAATAAAAGAGATTCGCCTACTTTTGCAGCTACAACATTGTTGATGCTGCTAATATCTTTGTGATTTAAAATATAGCCATATAAGATGTTTTAGTTAAAAGTAAGTACTTTTAAAAATATTACAATTTATTTAATTTTTAAAAAATACCAAATGCATTTAAAGTTTGCATTGAAACTTGTTAAACATCCTATATAAAGAAATCAAAATAACCACATAGTTTGTATACTGTATATGATAATATTGTTGTTATATACATAGTTTGTATACTGTATATGGATTCTAGGTTATGAAGATGTCATTAAATGCTAAGACGAACCACACTAAGGCTCTGAATGGTGACTGCGTTTTACGGTACGGGAGAAATGCGGTGCGGTTCAAATAGTAACGAAAATACATAGATACATATGTATATGTATAAATTTTGACACTGTTGCAGTACTGTTGCGATGCAGTTTTGAAGTGCAGGATGGTTACCATTCAGGGCCTAAGTATTGGACACCTTTGTCCCAAGTTAGATTTTGAG
>OVAQ01002396.1:0-12954 GCA_900406345.1 Erysimum cheiri | reverse complement strand
TTTAGGAGTTATCTAATTACTATGAGAAATAAGGAAATTGTTTTCCTAGAGAGAATAANGAAGTTCCCTATATAAGGAGTTGTTGAGTTGTGACAACCCTATGAGTTTTGAGAGAGAGTTTGAGAGATAATGTTTAAGAGATTGAGAGAGAGGCCAAAGTTTTAAGTTATTTTCTTTGGTGATTAATAAAGAGAGTTATTATTTATTATGAGTTCTTAAACTATCCTTACAAACTAGATTGTCTCATTCTTGTCCCATTCCATATCATGACTTCCTTCAAAGTTAATGAACTTGATTTCAAAGTAATGAATTTGATTTCAAAGTAATGAACTTGATTGGTATGAGACTCTATTATTTAACTTAGACAACTAAGATGAAAACTTTGTTTTTGTTAAATTGGATGATCAGAACTTATGGTTAACAAAAAGATAGTAGAATGCCAATATGAATATAAGCACCACATAATTATTACAAATAACGGACAAACAATTTTTCAGAAAATGAGATGAAATATCATTAGAATACAATAGTCCATGGGAATCAAACCCATCATGACTTCAAATCGATTACTTAAATAAACCCAAATTCCAACCACGGTAAGATGGTGCTTTCTTCACTTTTGGTTCAGGATTTTTAACCAGGTTCTGATTTTTCGCCGGTTCTCCATCCGGTCCAACCGCGATAATGTCAACAAATTCATACACCTTCTTAAGTTTCTTCGTCATTTCAAACTTATCAAATTCTCCCGTCACCTTTAGTTTACCTTTTTCCTTCACGTCTATCAAAATAACACCTAACAACAGCAAACATTATTGGTTAATACTTACTATTTAAGCCCAAATAGATTAAATCACTTAAATTTGTTTATAAACCGGATATATATATCTCGCCATCGGCCCATCAGTGCTTTTTAGAAACATTGATATGTATATATTGGTATACCTGGAAAGTCACATACAACTTTCATAGCTCGTCGTTTGATTCTTTCCTCAAAAACTTCCAACTTGAATACAACTATCTCCTGCAAAGATTTTCAAGAAAAGTTCATTGTACTGTATATAAGCAGTAACTTATGTTGAATTTCAATAATTATATATATGGATATTTCAATATGTAAACACACAAAAAGACGTACCGGCATTTTCTGAATATGTATAAAGTTTGATAATTGAATAGAGATGATGTAATGGAAGGTGAAATCAACCTCGTAGCTTGCTCATAAACCTTTGCTTCCCTGTATATATACACGATATCTTTTGTCTTGAGCTCGCGAATATGGAAACAATTAAGTCAAGCCATTGAAACTAGAAACTGAAATAGTCAATTTTGGTACGCTTAAATCAGGAGAATAAAAACAGTTCGAGTAATTTTATATAATAGATAGTATATGTGGTTGTGTCTCTTTAGTTTATAACTTTATTAGCAATAACTAATACCGTGTTATGTTATGTATATGGCGCAATATCTTTTGTCTTTTCTCGATATACGATAATAAGAGCTATTAATTAATCAACCCTGTGATGATATAATACCGTACCCTGGTTAATTCAAAATTGGGATAAGTGTTATTTGTATTAATGAAATATATATATATTGGTAATACGTAAGTTTCAGCATCAGATTATATATTAAATAAACTGTAACATTCATTAGTAAACAAAATCGTGAAAGTATAAGGAATCACAACTCACAAACCACTTGAATATTTCATCGTCATTTTTTTGCTACTCACAAGCGAATTCATATGCGTTATGTCCAAATAACAAAGACCTGGAACTCAAAATTAAATATGTATCTGGACGCTGATTCATATCTTTTTGAAAAACTTATATTTAGAGGCTGTCTATTTATAATGATCATACTGGTAAAGACCATAATCGAAGGTAAAGATATCATTTCATCGATCCCATTGGCAAAGCGTCAGTCATGATGCATGAACCTATTGATAAATGGTCTTGGAGAAATTATAGCATTTGATTTATGTTTCCTCTCCCAACGTTGTCGTTTAGAAAAAGACTAAGAACATTTTGCTGACGAGAGTTGAAATGCAAGTTCTTGGTCACGTTCAGTCCACCCGCAACTTTGTAGTCGTCTCTAGTCCGGTCGTGTCCAAAACCTAATTATACAGATACAATAGAAGTTTCCAATGCCATAACATTAGCCTAAACGAACACAATATGAAGAAAGGCATTACCACCAGCAATACAATGAAGATGCAAGGCATCGAAGCCAATTAAATACCTAAAAAATATAGAGAAGGTTTGATCGTGTACATATGTTACGTTTTTGCATTGCTTTGTTAATTTGCGAGGTCAAGAAATATTGAGTTATGCAAGATGAACCAATCGTAAACCATCGATTTGAATTCTGATAAACAAAATGAATCGTTCTAATCGAATAATACAAAAAATCAAGCCAACACTTGAAAGCAAATAAAAGAAAGAAGCGTTGATTGCGCTAGGTTGGCAAAATTTGATGGCATACTATTTGGACATATTTGATGTCTCATAATGGGCTAAATACCCATTTGCCCATTAGTTTAAAGGTTCCCCAATACATCAAATTTGGGTAATTAGAAAAACTTCACCTAATTGTTGACTTTAATCTTTTTTTTTTTTGTGACAGCAATAATAAATCTTGTTTTTTTTTTTTTTTTCCTTGTCTAAAAGACCCTTTTTTGGTATAAACGGATACAAAACATAAATGGAAAAAACTTTATAATAAAGTTCCAAATACGTGGCACATTATATTAGGTCTTAAGCCTATTTGCCGACCTCACACAAACGATCACAAGAGTTTCATCGAGAGACACAAATGCGTATATACACATAGAAAACTATAGCTTATAATATAATATATAGTCTCTATATATATATATATATCTAAAGTAAGTCTCTGCCGTCTTCTTCTTCTCTCATAAGCCACATTTTTCTTTTTTCTTCTTCAAACACAGCTTTTAAACCAAACAGAGCAAAATCAATCAAAAGATTCAAAATCCCCAAATCTTTTTTCATGGTCTCGAGAAATCCGAATCCTTCTTCTGACGGATATTTCTTGGATCCGACCGGTATGACTGTACCGGGTCTTGGACCTTCCTTTACAGCCGCTGTTTCTTCTTCTCCAACGACTTCTTCTACCGCCGTGGCTGTTGCTGATGCGACGGCGACTGTTTCTTCTTCGTCGGAGGATTTAAGTAAGAAGATTAGGAAGCCGTATACTATTACTAAGTCGAGAGAGAGCTGGACGGAGCCTGAGCATGATAAATTTCTCGAAGCTCTTCAATTGTGAGTTTTAATCATTTTGAGAGCTTGGCATTTCTCGTGAATGGCTATTGTTTCCTTAATTTTTAGTCAATTTGGAGGTTTGATTCGGCGAGAATTAGCTGCAATTTTGGTTAATTAGGGTTTGTAGTGGACTTTTTTAGAATCTTCTGAATATGCGTTGCGTTTCGATTTGGGATAATGAGGAATTTTAGTTTCATTAGGATTCTGAATGTGATTTGCTGAGCCAGTGAAATTAGATTGGCCTTAGGATTGGAATTGAGAGTTGGATTAGGGCAGATGGATTTTGTCTATGTATTCACATTTTATTAAATTAAGCGTCTGATAAGCATTGAGAAGATCATGATGTCGAAAAATGAGTATGACTGTTTTGGAAATGTGTATTAGCTATTGAAATTGGATGATCTGAGATGTCCTAAGACGTGTATTATCGTTGATAGTGAACCACGAAACAGGCGAGAAAGAAATTAATGGTTCTATTATGAGGAAGCAGCAATAGAAATTATTTGTGTGTTAGTGAAGAGGGTTCAATGAAGACTATTATTGAGATGCTTTTTTTTTCTTGTAACAATAGTCTAGAAACACTGGTAACTGAGCAATTGTAGTACTATGTTTGGTATATAGTGGGAAAGTTCTTGGAGTAGCTCTAGTGGAGACGATGATGGTACTGCTCATTGCTTTTTCCGTTGTGTATTGTGATGTGTACAGTCTTAGATGAGGATTTGACACATCCTATATTTAGGTTGTTTGGTGTTGGATCTGAATCCCTTATGCTTATGTTTTATCGTTTTAGGTTTGATAGAGACTGGAAGAAGATTGAAGCTTTTATTGGGTCAAAGACAGTGATTCAGGTGCAGTAAAAAGAAGAAATATCTTCTGATTTAATTTGTTTTCCGCCTACTCTAGTTATGTGTACTCGGTCAACTTTCTCTTGGGCCCTCAGTGTTACCTCGGATTGAGGTTTTTTCTTCTCATTTGATATCTCCAGAAAGTGTTCTTTTAAAACAACTTTATTGTCTGAAACTGTTTTGAACTATTAGAAAGCACATGCTTTTGTCGCTGATAACCATGAAATTTAGTAAAGTGTAATCTTTAGATATTTTTGTATTAGACAAGTGAGCTTGTTGAACTCTATTGTGGTTTCTTATACGGATTTCTTTTAATATTGCAGATACGAAGTCATGCTCAGAAGTATTTTCTGAAGGTACAAAAGAGTGGGACGGGTGAACATCTCCCTCCCCCTCGACCTAAAAGGAAAGCCGCTCATCCGTATCCTCAGAAGGCTCACAAGAGTGGTATGTAATAGCTACTGCTCAAAAACATTGAAGTTGTAATGTTATTCGCTTATTGAAAACTATATTGAGCATTATTTTTGTAGGGCAATGTGCAGTGCAACCTCAAGTACCAGGGGCCTTCAAATCAACATCTGAACCAAATGACCCAAGTTTCATGTTTAGGCCCGAATCTTCTTCAATGCTGATGACTTCTCCAACCACTGCGGCTGCGGCTCCATGGACAAATAATGCGCAAACAATTAACTTCACGCCCCTCCCAAAAGGTTCTATTCTAATCTACAAGCATTATGCAATTGCCAATACTCTCTTAATATAGTTCCGTTTCATATTTACTTAATGTAACATATTTCTCTTCCATGTTCTGATGGAAGCAGCGGGAGCAGGAGCAGGAGCAGGAGCGAATAACAACTGTTCTAGTAGTTCTGAAAATACTCCAAGACCACGATCGAACAGGGACACAAGTGACCAGGAAAAGGCTGGCCATTCATTAAGAGGTAAACATCATTACATTGTCACCTATTTATCTTTTTGTTTGTACCATATTTTACCATTTTTTACTAGACAGTTCGTTCATCTTTGTTTCAGTTTTACCGGACTTTGCCCAAGTATACAGCTTCATTGGAAGTGTTTTTGACCCATATGCAAGTAATCATCTACAAAAGCTGAAGAAGATGGACCCCATAGATGTGGAAACAGTACGATTCTTGTCTTTTCAGTTTTACATCAATCTTAATTGAAACCACGTCGGTCCTATGAAACAAATGATTAAAACCTAACCGTTGTTTGCTCCCACCAAGCAGGTGCTACTTTTGATGAGAAATCTATCCATCAACTTGTCTAGTCCTGATTTTGAGGATCATGTAAGTACCTTCCTTGTCTAACACCTTAGACTGGTTTAACCCTGATTACGAACTAACCTTAAAAACTTTTATTGATTTCGAAACAACAGAGACGGCTTCTTTCATCTTATGATATCGGTTCTGAGACAGCAACTGATCATGGCGGAGTGAATAAAACCTTAAAGAAAGACCCACCCGAAATCTCTACTTGAAGTATAATAGAGGACAATTATGAAAGCGTCTCAGGTGAGCCAAAAACCAGATGGCTACTGAATACAGATTCTCTTGTGGGTCTTTTGTTTGTAGTTTGTACATATGAAGAAGATGAAGCTGAGATTGAGCGGTTTAGTTTTTGTCTCTATGTTATATATACGTCTCTTGGATTAAGAATCATGTATGTACAGTGTATTATCATAAATTGAATACCAATTCGTCTTGTCTCAAACTTCTTTGAGCTTTTGTTTAAGCATGTACCAGACTCTTTAATTAATGGAAACCAAATCTCTTAATAGAGATTTATCCAAATAATATTATAGAATACGAAAACATAAATAAACACCATTATTAGACATTAAACTATTATTTCAGAGAATGAAAAAATAATCTGCAGGGTATTGCGAGTGATCAACGATTTCGACATTTTTAAGCATCTTGTTCAGTTTCTGCAGTAATTTATCTTGATTAATATTTTTTCCCTTAACTGCAAATGTGTTTGGCATGACACCACAACATGCAGTGTCAACTCCTAACAATAAAAAGATGACAATCATTTCACATTGTTTCAAAATTCGTTAAGTCTTAAAGTAAATTATCTGCGTTTGTAAAAAATCAATTTATCTACAACAAATGGTTTAGTTTGGCTAAATATAAACGTTGGGGGTGTGTAGGTGTACCTGGAAAAGTAGCCGCAACTGTGAATCCTTTTCGCCAAGTTTTCTCGGGACACGCTGAAAACTTGAATACAAGCGTCGTCGACTACAACAAATGAAATAAAACTTAGAGCTATAGTGAATTCATTATATAATGACATTAAAAGAGTAAAAGACTTTGTTCAATAGGTTTACTAAGAAAAATAACGAACCATTTTCTGAAAGTAGAAGAGAAGATGATAGACAAGAATGTGATTACAAACTACTGACTTGCTCATCAACCTCTATATATATATATCATTGAAAAAATGGATATAATCCATAAAAGTGAGACACATGCTAAAAATAAATCATAACATATCTTTGACAAAAAAAAAAAAACATTTATCTTTCAAAGATTTTTTGTTTTAATATAGAGCAAAGAAATTAATAAAACTGAAAGTTATTTTAATATGTAAGAAAAGAAGAAAATTAAATCTAGTCGTATTAATTTTATGAAACAATTGGATAAAAGTTATTTATTAATCTGAGAAAAATATCACAAGTTATAATTATGTTATTGGTAGTTATATTTAAACGTGAGTCAATATTTTACAAAAATACAAAAATTTCAAAAAGTATAAAGTTATATAAACCATAAATATTTCTACAGAACACAACGCATGGAAGGATTGTAAATGTTGAGATAGTATGATACAGCCCAAACTTAAGGCACATAAGTCGTGTATGTATAACCCATTATAGGCCCAAAATGAAGCATATAAATTCATCGTCTTCTCAGATTAAGTGAAAACCCTAGATTTGCCTCTCTCCAAGATCCGTGCGTCTCAGCTCGAGCAAGATCTCCCTCCGATACAATGGTACACTTAAGCTCTGCTTTTGATCTATTTCTCTATACTCATCGTATTTTCCGGTGTGTCAGAATATTGTTTCGATGAATTTTAAACAATTTCTTCTTCGTTCTGCTTTCAGATTATCTCAGAGGCTAACCGCAAAGAAATCTGCAAGTACCTCTTCAAAGGTTCGTATTCTGTAAATTTCTACAGATCTCTCTTTTGCTCTGCTTTAGCTTCTGCTAGCGAATCAGACTTTGAGCCGTATTGAATCATTCTTAGGGTTATTCCAATCTCTGTGTAGTGAAGAACATTTTGATTTTTGAATCAGTTTCTCTAGCTCAGGTTTCGTATCACCTCCGATTTGATTATGGTAGAACTCTGGAATTCGCATTAAGGCTTCAGATACATTATATCATATAGGTTAAGTAAGGATATTTGGTTAATTTCACTGCTGAAGCTGTAGCTTGTTTGAATTTTCAGGTAAATGATAGCAAAATGAGAAACATGAGATTGTGTCATGAGGATTACATGAGCTGTTTTTGTAGCAATTATGATGTTTTGCTTTAGAAGATGAGTGTGTGTTGATAACCATATTTCTCTGGGTTTTGCAGAAGGAGTATGCTATGCGAAGAAGGATTTCAATCTTGCTAAGCATCCGTTGATCGATGTCCCGAACCTGCAAGTGATTAAGCTTATGCAGAGTTTCAAATCCAAGGAGTATGTTAGGGAGACATTTGCGTGGATGCATTACTATTGGTTTTTGACCAATGAAGGAATTGAGTTCTTGAGAACTTATCTTAACCTCCCATCTGATGTTGTTCCTGCTACCTTGAAGAAGTCTGCTAAGCCGGTTGGTCGTCCATTTGGTGGCCCACCTGGTGATCGAAGGTGATTAACTCTTTGCTTAACTCATTTCATGTCTGGTAAAAACTTTGTTTTTTTTATTTGGTGACATGGTTTGGGATTTCTTGGTATTTCAGGGGACCTCGTAACGAAGGAGGAGACCGTCCCAGGTATGGTGACCGTGATGGGTACCGTGGAGGTCCTCGTGGTGGTGGTGAGTTTGGAGGCGAAAAGGGTGGAGCTCCTGCAGATTACCAGCCAAGTTTCCAAGTAAATTCTCACTAATTATGTCTTTTATTTACTCTTGTCACATGAACCTCATAAAACGTGCTACTTTAGTTGTCTTTATCATAGAGCTCCTGAACCTGCTAAACCATAAAAAACCTTTCAGTCTATCATCCAAGCTTCCATCTCTTGTTCATTTTAGTTACAAGGAATTTCTTTCTAGTGAACTATTTCAAAGTCTTTAGTTGTATGTGGCTTTACCTCCCCTTTGTTTGTTTGGTTGCAATTGTTCTTACATCCCTTGTTGTTTTGTATCTTGTCGTGCAGGGTGGTGGTGGTGGTAGGGGTTTTGGCCGTGGTGCTGGTGGTTACAGCGCGGCTGCACCATCTGGTTCAGGTCTTCCTTGAAAATGGAAACGGTTTTTAATTGACAGTTAAGACCATGGAGGAGTTGTTTCAGCTTTAAATTTTGCTTGTGTAATTCAGAGATTCCGGAATCCTTCATAATCTATCTGAGTTTAGTTTTGTTGTTGGAGCAAACATCCCATATACAATTACGTTTTCCTCCCATCTTTTCTCTCCTATTCAGTATTGAGCATAAGAAAAATTGATTGCGCCTTAAGACAAATCTATTCGTCCACATTTAAATAATCATAATTTGGAACACATGCAATGACGATTACAATTTTGTTTTGGAAAATTGAATTTTGGTTTGGTTTCGCAAAAGTTGTACTTATGATTCAGTTTCGTTGTTTTGTGTAAAATCATCTTGCCAAAGATTTGAGGTTCATACATCTCCCAAGCTTCAAACAAGTTTTCTACATTCTTCACCATGTAATAAATCTCTTGCAATGAACCTTTCGGATTTTTTGCTTTAGCCAAGAGAGAATCAGAGAAAGTGAGAAACCAACACTTTGTTCAAACTGAATCTTAAGGTAACATTCACCTCGAAGTAAACAAAAACTGGACATTATGAAAATGCACCAAATAAAGCAGACCCGGACACAAAGCAGACCGTCACTAACGAAGTTCAGAAGACTCTAAAAAGACACCAAGACAAGACACTTCGGAAATCTTAAAACTCAGTATCATTAGACATATCAAAACCATTAGATAGGCTTCTTCATATCTTTAGTCAACTTCCTCCATCTTGCTCTCCTCAGCAGCCTCTTCCTCCAACTCAGGCATATCCTCTTCAACATTCTCATCCTCGTCAATACTCAAACCCAACTTCAACATCCTGTGAATCCTAGCAGCAAATGTGTTTGGTTCATCGAGACTGAAACCAGAAGTCAGCAAAGCCGTCTCAAACAGCAACATCACAAGATCCTTAACAGACTTGTCATTCTTGTCTGCCTCGGCTCGCTTCCTCAGCTCCTCCATGATGCCATTGTCGGGGTTAATCTCCATAGTTTTCTTGCTCGACATGTAGCCACTCATGCTACTATCTCTCAGGGCCTGTGCCTTCATAATCCTCTCCATGTTTGCAGTCCATCCGTATTCACCAGTTACTAGACAGCATGGAGAGTCCACAATCCTGTCCGAGACCACAACTTTCTCAACCTTGTCCCCAAGAATTTCCTTAATCGTCTTGCAGAGATTCTCAAAAGACTTCTTCTTCTCTTCCTTCTTTTTCTTTTCTTCCTCAGTCTCATCTTCCAGCTTCAGCCCTTCCTTTGTCGCAGAGACAAGTTTCTTGCCATCGTATTCCTTCAACTGTCCAACCGCATATTCATCAATCGCATCCACCATGTAAAGCACTTCGTAGCCTCTCTTCTTCAGCTTCTCCAAGAAGGGAGAATTCTCTACCGCCTTCTTGCTTTCACCAGTGATGTAGAAGATGTCTTTCTGACCTTCCTTCATCCTTGTGACGTAATCTTTCAAGCTCGTCATTTCATCACCGCTCTTTGTGGAGTGGTAACGAAGAAGATCAGCAATCTTTGCCCTGTTCTGACTGTCTTCATGGATACCCAATTTGAGGTTCTTGGAGAAAGCCTCGTAGAATTTGGTGTAGTCCTCTTTGTTCTCAGCAATCTCGTTGAACATCTCAATGCACTTCTTCACCAGATTCTTCCTGATCACCTTAAGAATCTTGTTCTGTTGAAGTGTCTCACGAGAGATGTTGAGTGGCAAATCATCAGAATCAACAACACCTTTAACGAAGCTGAGATACTCTGGGATTAGCTCTTCACAGTTGTCCATAATGAACACCCTCCTGACATACAGCTTGATGTTGTTCAACTTCTTTCTTGTGTCAAAGAGATCAAAAGGAGCTCTCTTTGGAACAAAGAGAATGGCCTTGAATTCGAGCTGGCCCTCCACTGAGAAGTGCTTCACAGCCAAATGATCTTCCCAATCATTTGTCAAGCTCTTGTAGAAAGAAGCATACTCGTCCTTGGTGATCTCTTCTGGCTTCCTCAACCAAATTGGCTTCTGCTTGTTAATTAGTTGCCATTCGTGAGACACTTCCTTGATTTTCTTCTTCTTTTTACCGTCTTTTTCTTTCTCCTTTTTCTCATCAACTTCTTCAACCTCACCTTCATTTTCTTTCTTTGGTTCATCTTCATCCTCATCGTCACTGATCTCCTTCTCGGTGGTTTTCTCAGTCCAAAGGTAGATGGGGTAACTGATGAACTCAGAGTGCTTCTTCACCAAGTCTTTGAGTCTCCTCTCCTCCAAATATTCAAGCTGCAAGAATAGTCACTCTTGTAAGAACACACCACACAATCGAAGTAAAAGAACAATTACCCAAAACACATAAGGCTATGATTCATTACCTGATCCTCCTTGAGGAAGAGGGTGATCTTAGTTCCTCTACCAAGGGCCTCTCCATCAACATCCCTAGTGACAGTGAAGGAACCACCAGCTTGAGACTCCCACACGTATTGTTCATCATCATTGTGCTTTGTAGTCACAATAACCTTCTCTGCAACAAGATAAGCAGAGTAGAATCCAACACCAAATTGGCCTATCATGCTCACATCAGCTCCAGCTTGAAGTGCTTCCATGAACTCCTTGGTTCCAGACCTCGCAATAGTTCCCAAGTTGTTCACCAAATCTGAAGGACACAACAAAAAGTCAAACAAGAGCAGAGAAAAACTAATGCAATACCAAGAAGTCAGTATTAGGCATTAGATTCATTACCTGCTTTGGTCATCCCAATACCACTGTCAATAATCGAGAGTGTCTTGTTGGCCTTGTCTGGAACCAACCTGATGAATAGTTCAGGCTGTCCATCGAGCTTGCTCTTATCGGTTAAACTCTCAAATCGAATCTTGTCAAGAGCCTATAAAGCATCCACATATCCAAACATAATAGTCAGACGATTTCCTCAAATATTCAAAGGCAATTGTTCTTATAGCTACATTCTAAACAAGCGATGACAAAGACTCTCAGATATCGCAATCTACCTAAAACCACAATAATCTCAAGGGAGGATAAATCGAACACTGATTCTGAGATAAAAAAAACGTCCTCGCTCTCTAATTACAGATCATACACAGGATATGAATTATCACATTCCTAAGCTACCTTGATGCACAAGCCAAATCACGATTTGTTCCAACATTCCAAAACTAAACCTAAGAATCTAATCAGCGGATCTACGAACACACGGGAACAAAAGTAAAGCAGATAAACATGAACGATAAGATTCTTAAGTAAAGAGGTCCAGTTCAACATGAATCTAAAGCAAAGAGGTTAAAGGAGACATACATCAGAAGAGTTACTGATAAGCTCACGGAGGAAAATCTCCTTGTTGCTGTAGAAAGTGTTGATGATCAAGCTAAGAAGCTGATTAATCTCAGCTTGAAAAGCAAAAGTCTCTGCATCAGCCATCTGAACTTCCGCCATCGCAACGATCTTAATTCACAACGCTAACGAGAAACGAAAGAGAAACTTGGGATTCGAAATCGAGAGAACTTTGAGAGAGCGTTTCGAGAGATTTGTGATTGTTTGCTTAGAGATATGAAGAGATGAAAGAAGAATGTGAATTTATATAGAAGGTGAATGAATAAGTTCTAGTCTCTTCTTTTCAATACGAGAAAAAGGAAAAACCAGGGGAGTTCTCGATTGTTCGATGAAACGTCGTCGTTTTGGCCTTTTTGAGGAACGAATTCGAGAAACCTCTTCTTTTTTAAACCCGAGTCGTCTGGTCAATGGTGACCCAATTCTCGCCGGTTCAGTATCTTTTTCTGAACTGAACCGGGTTCAATAGGTACCAGATACATATTTATTACTACTAAAACTATATATAGTCAAATTTAGTTAAACACAGTTAACAAAGAAAAAGGGTCTAATCAGTGCAATGCCTGAATGTTATTTGAATAGAACACATATATTAGTCCCTGATAAAAAAAACACTAGGTCTTGTACCGCGGGACAAACGTTAAATTTATAAATTTTAAAATTCACGATTTGAAAGTTTGCTTGTAACGTAAATATAAAACTCTAATTGATATATAAAATATATTAAACAAATCAAAGATATAGTGACCGTTGATCTTTATGATACAAAAGCTTGTTTATATATTCTGATTTCAAATTTCAGTAACATGCTGATCTTTATGATACAATGCAATTTTTTCACATTTTTAAGTGGTTATTTATTGTTTTTGATTGAATAGTTTTGTTCTTTATTTTTATTTTTGTCAAAGTTTCTTTACTTCTTATTCAAAATATTAAATATTTTTTGGATGTGTGTTACATCAAATATTAAAATATTAGAATATTAAAATTCACTCTTTTTTTTTTACTAATTAAGTAAA
>OVAQ01002395.1:0-12752 GCA_900406345.1 Erysimum cheiri | reverse complement strand
TATATATTTGGTTTCCTACAAATGAAGAAAAACGGCGAGAGTTATATATTATGCTTACAGATTTAATTAGTTTTTTAAACAAGTGCGTTACAAGATACAAGGATTCATGTAAATGATTATTTCATTATTAAATATCAAGAAAAAAGTAATCAATGTTTACGACTTTNTAGATTATAAAGTGAGTTGAGGTTGAAATGTGCGGATCAATATCCTAATAATTGCTAATTCGAGGTTTTTTATAAAGATATTTTGAGGTTAATATGAGTCGAGATCTTGATATAAAGTTCATAAAACACTTTTCTTCTGGCTTAACATCTATGTCAGTTAGCTACTCGCTATACGATAGTTGTCGTTTATATATTGTTAAGATAATATATATATATATATATATATAATAGTTGAATATAATAGTTGAAGTCTTGAAGATATTGTATGCTAAAAAATTAAACAGTAGATGATATTTTAATTAATAGAAATGTGTAAGTTATCAAAAAGGAAAAGAAAATTGCAAAAAACTTTATGATGTTCATGCACATATTTAGATTTAGCTATTTTGCATGCGGTTAAATTTTTGAGGTTCGACCGATGAAAATAGATGCAAATTACACCAATTGGGACTGTTTAGCTCTTATTTGGTCACATAAACAGCTCATACTTTGGAGTCAAAGGTAGTCTTCACTCTTCCAGCAACAGAGACTGCAGTTGCAGCTGAGGCCTCTGCTTTACTTTTTATATCGTGCAGCACCTCTCAGCACTAAACTATAGAGACATTTTTTAAAAAATTTTTTGACAAACTATAGAGACGTTATTTTTCTCGCGAATAATAAGTTCACTCATGATCCTTTGCAAAAGATGATCCATGGTCCCAAAACGCACCACAAGAATTCATAACACTCATCTTTTTTTTTTTTTTTTTTTTTTTTTTTTAATTTTAAAAANTTTTTTTTTTTTTTTTTTGAATTATACACAGTTTCCCCAAACGCTTCTTAGGTCCAAGGGACTAATCATCTTTTGACGATGTACTTCTTCTATCATGTTCTTTCGTCTTGCCAAAAGACAGGTTATTAATTCCAACATATTACGTAATCGTTTAAATAGAATGTATTTACAACCTGTTTTTAACTTACTATGGAAGGCAGTCGAAAGTCAAAAAAGAACAAATCTGTTTTTTTCATGTTTTACTCATGTCAACAATTTTTAATTTTAGCCCCAGAAAAAAAAAAAAATATTAAACTGAGGTGGGGAAATGAGCAACTTATCTTAAAAACATGTAATCCGATCCACGTGGTCGTATTGGAGCTTTCTAAGCTGCAAATTCCACCGTCCAAACCCTAAATGGAAACCAAGGGGCAAGAGATCGCAGATTTTACAGCCTAGACTTGCCGCTTTTGCATCACACATCTCTTTGTTTCTGTTTTGGATTTTCTTAAAATAGAAGCTACTCGAAGTTCCTTTACTTCTTATTCTCATCTTCACTATCCACTTACTACAAATAATTGTCATATTTTATTCGAATTTTGTTTTAAGGACAAATACATAGATTGAGATCTTTGTCGTCTTTCAAAACAATCTTATCGTTTTAAACCATATAAATACCAAATCTAAAAAATTGAAAACTGATTTGGCCGCTCTAGGTATTATCTACTTTGCATTTATTTTTAATTTTTTGTTTGTCATTCTCTTAAACTATAGCTTAGTAAGTATACAGTTTTGAACTTTTGATACATGGTCTGTACTCTGTAACCGACTTTCTTACTTCCTAAGAGTCAGTATCTTGAAAAGACAACTTGAAATGGAACATATACGGCATACAATAAACTAAAGGTTGTTTCACTCTTAGGCTAAGTTATTGGCTTAGTGCACAAGTCTAGATGTTTTTTCTAGTATAATTTTTACTAATATTTTCCACTAATGAATTTTATGGATCTAAAGCTATTTTCTGTCAATATTATTAAGGGGCACATTTATTTCGGATTAAAGATCAACTTTGTAAGAACGCTTTGGTGTTTTTTTAATTGAAATATAAAACTTTAGGTGGGAGAGAATTAATTTGAAATCTCACATATAATTAATAGGAAACGATTCAATTAGGAAGATAGTAGCAAATAACATATGTTCTTAAAATCATTTTATTTATTACTAACATTTGAAATATATACATGAACATCAATCAACTTATAAAGTTACACAAACATTAATACACTGATTTGGACATTACACATGCATCCATAACGTAACTAATCATTTACAAGAAGCACAATACACAATTCAATTAAATTAGTGAAGTAATACAATATTCTCATCAACCATTTTTTTTGTATGAATGTAAAAATATATTCATCAAAAACCTGGTTTACATAAGATGCATCCTTGGTTTGAAAATCAATAAAATAATTTAAGGAAACAGAGCATTAGAACAAAATAAAACAGAGTAGTGACCGAAGTCAACGTTGTGTTGCAAACCAAACCCGTAGGCCTTTTTCAATTTGAAGAAAACAATAACATGAAAAGGCACACATAATCTTTATGAAACCTCTGTTACACTGTAACCATGTTAATGAAGAAGAACCATAAGTTCTACTGGAAAATTCTTAACTAACGCAAACGCATTGTGTTCTCAACATAATCTGGAACAGTCCAGATTGTACAATTGGTACGCCTTTTTTCCTTCGAATAGATGTCTTCGAGGTAAACATACCTCTTACGAGTTTGCTTCGGATCAAAATATAAGACATATAACATGTCTTGAGTGCGGTACGATCGCTTGACAAAAACGACCTCACCACCACGAGTAACACCCATGCTACGCCATTTGTCATAAAACAACATATTACTAAAGAAAATCTTGGACCATCCTTGTGTCTCAAGAACCCAAATTTCCTCGCCGTTTTCGAAACACACGAATCCTAACTTCCCTTGGTAGTTTATCAAATAGCAACGATAATCCATCAATGTTTTTGGAGCATCGACATTATACAATTCCTCGGACCTAACATCAAAACTCATCAATCCATATAGAGAAGTGGAGTCATATTGATTAGCAGTCCCTTTTTGGTAATAGATTATCCCATTGATGCAAACTGCACCTTCCAATGGATGGTGAGGTTCAACCCCTTGGATATTCTTCCACTTCACCGTTGTTTCTCCCAATGTGAAAACTCGACAAGGCTGCTCCAAACTATACATTGGTACGAACAATACTTTATATTGATTCTCAAGAGGGTCGAATCCGATGAAACTAGTCTCCATGTGCATGGTTTCATTCTTCGGTAAGTACAAAGACTGCCTTGTAGTAGGGTTATATAGAGTTACCTGACGAGATTTTGACCAACAACACACCAAGCCGCGGAGGTAATGCCGAAATCGTTTAGGGATTAATATTGTTTCTTTGTCAAAAGACAAGAATGTCAAGAAACATGTTTGGTAGTCGTCTGAAGCGATGAAATAGGCATCAAGTGGAGGCTGAGCCAAAGAACGAGTCATGATGAAGTCTATGAAGTCTCGACGCATAGTAATAATCGATGACCATTGCTTGGAAACGAATTGGAACCTCGCTATAGATTTCGTCGGTAGCTGTTTTAGTATCTCCACCGTTACATCGATAGGGATATAGATAGCTCCACCGTCACGAAGTCGTCGTGTCGGCCATAGTGAGGTCTCTTCTCGTCTTCTCTTCATCGCCTCCGTTTTGTGAAACCCGAGAGATCACGTTCATATGCATAGCGTATACAGAAATTTGTTAAATAAAATGTAACGCGTTGTTGGGCCTATGAATCTCAATAAAGAAAGCCCAAGTTTTTGTTAGCAATTAAAAAAAGCTTCTGCATTATCATTGGTCTAGAGAAGAGCTTTCATTCATTACATGGTTGTTTTATAAATGACAAAGCATTGATCTTAGAGAAGAGCTCTCATTACATTGAGTAATTTTTATTTGTGGAACTAATTAAAACATTAAAATATTGTTGAAACAGTGGTTGTTTGTCTACAGAGGTGGCAACCATGTGATAATAACTGGGCTACGGACTTTATGTGTTGAGCTTTTCCATACAAGACCACCAAACTCAGGCCTCTTCATCCGCATTCTTGTCCTGAAAGTAACCGTGTAAGAAAGTTTCTGGTGTTCCGAAGTGAAGTTGAGTGTTTTAGGCTGGACAGTGACGGATGCGCCTTTGAATGGCGAGATAGAAACCTTGTAGCTTGAAATGTGAGGACCGACATTGGTCACAGTTCTTCTAAGAGTCATGGACTTAACATGTGTGTTCTCTGGGAACAAAGCTGAGATCGCCGGGTAGTTCAAGTTTCCTGGATTCTTGGCAAGAGTGTGTTTGCAGGTTCTGTTTGAATGTTTTGTGAATACTTTGAGCTGTGAAGGACTTAAATCTTGAGTGCAGAGGAATTCAAAGTAATCTTGAGGTCCAATGTCGTAGACCAGACCAGGATCTATAGCTTTTAAAGGATCTATATGTCCTGCACCGTGATCATAAGGCGATGAAGGAGCTGCTCCTGATGCATCCGAAAGAGGCTTAAGAGTGTTGTCGTGTACATAAGCTGTTGTCATGAGAGCTGATTTGATTGCTGCAGGGCTCCAATCTGGATGCCTTGATCTGATTAAAGCAGCTACACCACTCACATGAGGACATGACATTGAAGTTCCAGAGAGTATATTGAACTTAACTCTTCTTGGATCAGATGATAAACTTGATGGCGCCATGTCTCTACTCCAAGCTGCAAGAATGTTCACTCCTGGAGCCAACAAGTCTGGTTTCAAGATCTCCAAGGACAAGAAATTTGGTCCTCTTGATGAAAATGCTGCTACAACTGGTGAAGGTTTGATTCCAATTCTTGTTCCAAGAATCTCTAAAGTCGCGGTAGCTTTCTTACTCGTCATCGCGTACTGTTTGATCAATTTACCTTCTTTCTCTCCAACTGCAACAGCTGGAAGCAAATGAGAATCTGCAACAAGCTCTTCTCCATTTGTTGCAGTGTTAGTTAAAATCATCCCAATTCCTCCAGCTCTTCTCACAACCTGACCCTTTTGCACACGCGGAGTAACACCACGGTCACATATAACGATCTTTCCCGCTACACGGCGGTGATCCAAAGCCCCGTCTAGACAGAACGAGGTTGGATCAGGACTACTTGCATTCCTTCCTAAGTAAACCAGAGGATACTGTTTGTTTCTTGACAAAACTGTTCTGCCTTTGTAAAGTGAAACTCCTTTGAATGTTCTCATAGTTCCAAGCTTCACTGTTGCTGGAAAATCTCTATCCATTGTACTTGCACCAACTGTTGTGAGCCATGGAGAGACATTAGTGAGACTAATCGGATCAGGACCTCCATTACCGGCAGAACAAGAAACGAAAACTCCCATCTCCATTGCTCCAAATGTTGCTATTGCCAAACTGTCTCTAGAATAAGTTGAGATCCCACCACCTAATGATATAGATAGAACTTGGACTCCATCAGCAACAGCTTGATCAACAGCTGACAAAATGTCTGAGCTGAAACATCCACCGACCCAACAGACTTTATAAGCAGCTACTCTAGCTCTTGGAGCCATCCCTCGAGCTGTTCCATAAGCAAATCCAAAAAGATTTGCTCCTTTGACAGGTGAGCCAGCTACAGTAGCTGCAGTGTGTGTCCCATGACCATCTTTGTCTCTTGGTGATCTGTATTCGAGCTCTTCATCGATCTTTCCAGTTGCAGCCTCATAGCCTCTATAGAAAACTCTAGCACCAACAATCTTTCTATTGCAATTACGTTTCAAGAACCCTTTTCCAGTTTCACAAGCTCCTCTCCAAGTAGAAGGAACTGGGGACATACCTGTGTCGTTGAAGCTCTCACTCTCAGGCCAAATCCCAGTGTCTAAAACACCAACTACCACATCATGGTCAGTGACTCTCTCAGCCCAAATTCTCTCACTCTCTTGTCTTTCTAACCCAAGAAACGTTGGACTTCTTGTAGTGTGAAGCTCGTACTTTGTCTCAGGAATCACAGCTACAACACCATCTTCTTCCTCAAGCCTCTCTGCTTCTTCTTTAGTAAGCTGAGCAGCTAAACCGTGAAAGGCTGTTTGGTATGTGTAGAGTATTCTGTTGCTACCTTCTTCTTCTAATTGCGTTACAGAGTTTATCTTTGAAGAGTACCATTGTAAGTGATTAGTATAAGGTGAAGGCATGGCTGATTTATCCATGTGGACAACATAAGTCTTCTTGTTAGAGATTTGAGTAGTTTCTGCTTGAAGAAAGATGAGATTGATGGATAAGATGGTGAAAAGAAAGCATTTTTGAAATGGGTTTTTGTCAGCCATTGTTGGGAGTATAGGCTGAGACAAGAAGAAGAAGGAGAAGAAGAAGATGAGATTCTCTCTATCTCTCTCTGTGTAGGAGAAGAAGAGATACAGAGAGAGTGTTGTTTACTTGGAGGAAGTAATAAAGGTGAAGTAAGAGGTGGTTTCATAGATGTTCTGTGTGCACAATTACTAACAAGTGGTTGGTAATGGCAGAGAAGAGTAATTAATGACCTCATGTTTCCTTCTCCTACTTCTATGTATATAGTATTAATATTAGTACCGTTAGGTTTGAGAATTTATGACTCATCTCCAATTCAATTTGTTAATGCTTAGTTTGTTAGTTTATGCCTTTTCGTTGATTATTACCGTAAATGTTACTTAATCTCAAGATTGAGGTTTGAGAGTAAGCAAGTCTTGGAGTCTCTACAAGCATGTTCTTGATTTATCACTATCTCTTTTTTTCATTTTACGTAGAGAACAAAATAAGTCACATCAAACTTTTTATTTGCTTTGGATTTTTGTGAGGAGAGGAATAAAAACAAGTATAGAAAAAACCATACAATATGTAATTAAAAAAGTAAGGGTTTTGAGACAGAAGAGAACACTGTAGGATTCTCTTTGGTNACTATCTCTTTTTTTCATTTTACGTAGAGAACAAAATAAGTCCCATCAAACTTTTTATTTGCTTTGGATTTTTGTGAGGAGAGGAATAAAAACAAGTATAGAAAAAACTATACAATATGTAATTAAAAAAGTAAGGGTTTTGAGACAGAAGACTGAATCGTTCGTACTTCTTCAAATGAGTCTTAATGCATTGATACAAACGGTGGATCCGTGTTGCTGTATTTAAATGGTATGACCAAAAAACTCGTATTATTACAACAAAGAAGAAACATGATATGAAAAATTGACATTGTCTAAAAACATCAAAATAAAACTCACTTTTAGCTAGTTTAACCACTTACACAAAAAGATACAATAATTTGGGTAAAAATACAATTTTCTATCGCTTTCTATGGAATTGAATTTTACTGGGAATAGCAGCGGTCAGCTCAACAGTCTATCGCAGCATTTATAAACACACATTTAAAGCTCATATACGCAATATGGCCCAGTTTATCTCTCTCAAGCTACTATCACAAAAGAAGCCAAAGAAGTGGCTTCATAGATATTTGTTATTTTCCATTTGATTGAATCAATGGATCAATTTGATACTGTGAATTCAATACTTAAAACTATTCCATTTCAGTTTTGAGTGTTTTTTCCCTATTCTCACTATTTGCATTTTCTATGTCAAAAATGCTAATTTAGACCAAAAATATCCAACTATATAGGTCTCAATCGGAATCAATCTTTTGCATCAATCAATTTAACGATGTTAACATGTATTACTAACATAACATTCAACATGATTAATTTCTTTAACAAAAAATTAATGATCTAATTTGAAATTTTGCAATTTCTTTAAACCATAAGAGGAAGGTGTAGAGAGTTCTAATGTACAGACCAGGCGAGATGTATGGAGAAGAAGTTGCTAAAGAAAGCCTTCAATGCCATGACGACCTGATTGGACTTCTCTATAGATCATTAGTGCTTCTTCCATCACATGGGCTTGAGCCAGAAGCTGTGATCTCTTTTTCCCTGAGGGATGTGTCGATAGGTAATCTCCGAGTCCGTTTCCACCGAGCTTTCCCAGCTCCTCATACACTGTGGGAGCTACTCGTGGGTCGTATCCCGCTGATGCAAGCAATAGCAAACCGATGTAATCTGCTTCTATCTCCATCCTGTGATGTAACACCAAACACACACAAGGGGAATTTAAATGCATCAAAAACTTGTTTTTCTTCCTCATACACACACACACACACACACATCTTTCATTTTCTCTGCTGCCATTACCCTAACTACAACAATAGCTGCTAAAATATCAGTTCTTGTAGGCAAATGGTTCACTAGATGATTAAGGAATTGATGTTCCTGATAATTTGTAGAAAGATGTGAAGCATAAACCTACAGACCTTTCTTGTTCACTTCTCTTATCATGCCTAACTATACCAACAGCTTATAATGGTTCAAGGAAGGAAAGTCAAATAGAGTACAAGATGTTGATAGGAAGAAAGGAAGAACAATTACTTTCTGGAGAAAGGAAGCTTCAAGAAAAGCGCGGACATCGTGTTCACAACATCGGGCATGACAAACTGATAGAGCACCAGTTGAAGGATTGCAAACCATAAGTTCTGTGTTATTTTCTCAGCTACATGTCGGGCCACCGCATGACCAACCTAATCCAATAATCAGAAAAATAAAACAATCAGATAAAACCGTCCTTCCACTCCAATAGCAAGTATCCTAATCAATCTCCGATAAGCAGCCTTACATTTTCAAATGAATAACTATCAAATGTCAATATCCAGAGGAGGATCAAAGGTTTTGTACCTCATGTCCAATGACAGTAGCAACTTCAGCATCTGACTTGAAACGTTCAAGCAGTCCAGTGAACACCACAATCTTCCCAGCGGGCAAGCAAAACGCGTTAACAATAGGCTCATTAACCACAAGAACCTCCCAATTAATACCTTCAAGATGACTACTCGCCGCATGAGAATCTTTCTTCCTACTTTGTTGAATCCATTTATCATCAAGAATCTGATCTTCTTTAGACCATTTCATATCACTCATCGTCTCTTCACCACTCATAGCCATTGCAGTCTCTTTCACTCCCTTATCACTACCTCCCAAAGTACTATCCATAGAAGCATACCCTAAATCAGTCCACACACGCTCATTACTCAAACCTCTCTGTAACGCATCAATAACCTCTTTAGCTATCAATCTAACCCTAATACTCTCAGGATGAATCGCAGGAAGAACCTTCCCTTTGTAAGTTTTCTTAATCTGCTCAAATTGAGTTTCCCCAAGTACTTTCTCCATTTGTTTCGACAAGAGAATCAAATGTGTTCTTTTTGTGTATGGAACCGTTTCTAAATTCCCAAAATATAAAGTGATCAGAGCTCCAGAACCAATTAGAGTCACCGTCAACACTGTTCTAGGGTTTTGAAACCATCTTCTAGGTCCTCGTGGCTTGAAATGACGAACTTGGTTACGATCAACGTAGTAATTTCTCTTGGGTAGACTCAGAAACGGATTATACGCGATTCTATTCGTGTTTTGGCCGAGAAATGTGTATGATCGTAACCCTAGCTGTCGGGATGAAATTGAGGAGAACCCAGAGAAATTAGCTGAGGGATTTGAAGATCCAATTGAATTGATTCTCGAGGGAGCATGAGATCGAGGTAGAATCTTCGGATTTATGTTACGTCGCATGGAATCGAATACGAGTTTTGTTCTTCTGTACCATGACATTGCTGAGAACGGAGCTTGAAGGAGGAGCAATTGCAGGGTTTCGTGAAGAAAAAGGAAGATTCGGTGAAGAAATTTTCGGATCAAAGCTCAAAGCTAAATGTGAGAGGAAGCTTTGGCGAATTTTCGAGAAAGACGAAGAAGAAGAGTCTTAAGAATGGGTTTAATTCNGGAATCGAATACGAGTTTTGTTCTTCTGTACCATGACATTGCTGAGAACGGAGCTTGAAGGAGGAGAAATTGCAGGGTTTCGTGAAGAAAAAGGAAGATTCGGTGAAGAAATTTTGGGATCAAAGCTCAAAGCTAAATGTGAGAGGAAGCTTTGGCGAATTTTCGAGAAAGACGAAGAAGAAGAGTCTTAAGAATGGGTTTAATTCGGTTTTGTCCGGTTATTTTTGCTTAGAAGCGGAAACGGTACAATTTGCTAAATAACCGAAATGAAACCTACTATTATACTAACTAGGTGAGAATCCGCCCTACGCGGGATTTTAGTTCTAATTTTTTTTAATCATATGATTGATTGAATTCAATNGCGAATTTTCGAGAAAGACGAAGAAGAAGAGTCTTAAGAATGGGTTTAATTCGGTTTTGTCCGGTTATTTTTGCTTAGAAGCGGAAACGGTACAATTTGCTAAATAACCGAAATGAAACCTACTATTATACTAACTAGGTGAGAATCAGTTCTAATTTTTTTTAATCATATGATTGATTGAATTCAATTATTTGATTATATAGTTTACTTTATGTTAATTATTTTGTTACTTTACAATTTTGTAGATTTGTTTGAAACTTTTGTTTGGTATTAAGTATTAACTAAATTTTGAAACTCAAGTACTCAAGTTTTTCTTGGTTTGATTATGAGTTTATTTATATTATTGTATCCAATTACTATGTTTCTGTATTTTTTGGCCATCTGCAACGGAAGTGTTGTTATTATCCATGTACATTAAATATGTGGTAGGAAAATCTGCAGAGAGAGTTGTAGCAAACGAAGATTAAATAAACATGATGAAAGCTATTATTCTCATACGCTAACATAGTAACCCGTAAACCAAGAAGACGTATGGAGCTGAAAACTTAGAATAATGTAAAGAAAACTTGGAAACATGTTATTGCTAATAAATATTACCACACTCGAGCAAGCATTATTGTCTCCTCCTGTATATTTTACATTTACGAATTAAGTATAACAACTACATAAAAACATTCATAAATTTACACTTGGCTGATTTTTTAATCATAAACATATCGTCCTCTCACATGTCAAAAGAACAGAAAAAAGGAACCTGATACATCATTTTTGGACTCTGGCTCCATGATCTTCGAGGCAAAGGCATTGAAGGCATCTTTCTCTCAGGATTCCTACTTCTTCTTATGCTCTTTGCTTTTCCCTGCATCAATTTACAAGCCTCTCTTAAAACTTATTTGTTAAAAGCTACGGACATTAAGCTTCAAATAGATATATATCTTACCTTTAATCTAAAGTGGTTTAGTTCACTTTCAAGTTCAAGTGCCTTTTCAGCAACTTCAGGTAATCAACAGCCTGATGGTTCAAATTCTAGTTTCAAGTTCTGTTACATTAAACCTAATCAGGGTATTCTCATTACCTTGATGGTATTATCATAACTACAAGAAAATAAAACATCCATGGTGGGATGCCACTTTACCATCTTCACATCTTGTGTATGCCCAGTTTATACCGCAGCACAATCATATTCATTCCCTTCAAGCACATCCCAAATCCAGACAGACTTATCTCTACTACATGTTGCAAGGTTTAAACCAGATGCATTCCATGATACACTTTTGACTTCGTTCTCATGTCCCTGCATACAGTTCTTTTTATAAGATTTTCTACTAGCCAATGATACAAAGCATGAGACAGTACAAGAAAAACACCAAAAACTTCGAGCATAATGAATATAGAATTATGAAGTAAACACCGAAAAATCCATGAGACAAGTAGTAGTAACTCTGATAAGTCAAGGACGATCTTGATAACGGAACAAAGATTTCCAAGTGGGTTGCTACAAGAGGAGCTCAGCATTATAGATCAAATAAGAACAGAGTCAAACGAGCAAAAACGAGCTGTGGAAAACGTGACAAACATTAGGATAAGAAGTACCTCCAAAGTGGAAATACAATCAAACTCAGCCCCATAATTCTTCGAAATCCCAGTTGTACCATCAAAACTTGTAGTAGCCAATAACTGTCCTGAATTGAACTTCAGCGATATGTCTCCACTAAATCCTACAGAGCCTCAAATCGATCTATATCTGACCTTGAGGGTTTTATGTCTGCACTTCCCTCCATTAAGGAGATGTATTTGATGCAGCATTCCTCCTTTATGGAGAGAACACTTACTATCCCAGCCTCATCTTTGAAGAAAACCTTACCATCACTCTACCTTGTTTGGTCCCAAGCTTGGAAGCTGGGATATCGATTAAGTCTCCTAACTGTGTTACTACTTTGTGTGGTGTGTCTTGTGCCGGCAAGAACCGCAGCTATGGAATCCTTTGCAACGTCACGAAGTCGATTGACAGTGACTAACTCTTCACTTCACGAAGTATTCGCGAATGTGTTCCCGACTCCTCTTTGGCTCGCATGTGGCAGGTTGGTTTACACCTATTGTCTCCGAGACCATTTGATCCTATCGTCGGTCTATCCTATCTTCCTTATTGTGTTTGTTTCAAATGTGTTTAGCTTTGTTGCTTTAAGCTTTGAGTATGCAAACTCCACATCTCTGTAATCGTTTAATCTTTAATGAAAAAAGCTTTTGCACAAAAAAAAAAAAAAACTGTCCTGAAGGTGACCAAGCACACGACCTTACAGTTCTTGAATGAGTTTCTTCCAAAACTGTCTGAACATTCACAATATACAAAGCTTAGGGGATAATAGCACAATAACTAACGCAACAATCGTCAATTCACCAATTGACTCCAAGTTCAAGATCAAGTTAAGACCTGTAAGTAATCAGAACAATACCCACAAATAAAGAATAGTTTTTTTTATTAATTGAATTCACCACACAACAATCGTCAATTCACTACTGGACTCAAAAAGTTAAGACCTTTAAGCACTCAGAACAAAACCCACAAAT